>CM076577.1:260969906-261072689 GCA_034641835.2 Pinus albicaulis | reverse complement strand
TCTTAGTAAGGATCACATACAGCGGGAGAAGGGAAATACAGGTAGAGACCGAACTCTCTAGTCCTGGTGTAGAAAAGTGCAGCACGGTGCTTGACATTGCAGAAAAGAAGGATCAACTTAAAGAGTCAATGAAGAAGCAGTGAGAAGGTCTTGGAGGCATACAAGGGTCAAGGGTCTGTGTCATGGTCATGGTACTTGTCATTTGAAAGTCTATAAGAAGAATTTCTTGTGGGTTTTCCTCTCCAAGAGGGAGAGGTTTTGGCCCTGGATCGAAGAGCCTAAATTTGTGTCTCTTTTGTTTTGGTAATTGACTTGATGAAAGTCATAATAAGCTAAGAAGAGAAGACATAAGTAAAAGAAGTAAGCTCACAAGTAACTATCAAGAAGAGAATTTGAAGAAAACCTAGCCCTACCTAATTCTCAACACTGATGGGATGAATAGTCCAAGCATTTGTCTGTTGAAGAATGTAACTAGGTTCGGTCTTCATAATTGTATTTGAGTCATAATGAAATTTACTTGTGAAAGAAAATGAAAAGAAAATTTTATTATTAATATTATGACTTATTAAAGCATGGATTTCTTATTTGGGTCATCATGTTTTAGGTCAAAAGTCCCCATTGAGGACTTCTAGGATTTAAATTTTATACTGAGTCATTAGAGTCATTGTACATTTAATAAGACCCCTCTTGGGCTTTTGAATCCTGTAAAAAAAATTATTTTTGAGTCAAAAATGAATTTTTTCACCTCCACCCCAAGTTGGCCCTTACTAGTTCAAGCCGACCTACAAGAAGGGAATTCAAACTCCAGAACAGGGTACATATAAGAGCAGTTCGATTCATTTGAAAGGACATCACACACACAAGTCTGATCTCCTAGAAGAAGCTGTGAAAATGTGCGAAGTCGCAGTAGAAGACAAAGAATTGCATGATCGAAGGTTTTTGGGTCATTTCTCTCTCACGTGTGATTTTCTGGGCTACTACTGCAAGATCGAAGTATGACATCTAGGTCAAAGTTCTATTACGGCATCAAGGTCGAGGTTTTGTTACAACATCAAGGTCGAAGTATGACATCAAGGTCAAAGTGTTGCTTCAAGTTCAAAGTGATAAGTGCTTCAATATTGAAGTTGTTGCATTAAGGTCGAAGTTGCTAGGTCGAAGATATTGTTGTTGCTGCATCAAGTGTTGTCACTGATGCTGCATCTAGGTCAAAGATAGCACTATCTGCAGAAGAAGGAAAGGACTGACTTGGTGTGGAGGAAGTTTGTGTCTAAGTCAAGAGTCTTGGATTATCTCAGGAAAACTTGTAATGACCCAACTCGAGTTATAGGGAACATAGAAATATTAGCATGCATATGAGACCTGCATATGATAGCTACATATGCATGTATCACGTGTACTGCACTAGTACATGCACTAGTACATGCACTAATCAATTATTAAAAAAACTCAATGTAGAGTAATGAGTGAAGTATTGAAGTATTGAGTAAATACCTAACTCACCAGAATATAATGAATGTAGTGTAAGGTAAAAGTTATACCTACTCCTATCATAATATAACTAATATTTTGTTCAAAGGAAAGTAAAAGCATTGACTTATGCAAATAAAATATGGTATTTTAATAAAATCCAAGATATTTACTAAATAAAGATATTTAATAATAAATCCAAGATATTTCAAGAATTCAAGATATTTATTAAATAATGATATTTAATAAATCCAAGATATTTTAGAAATCCAAGATATTTATGAAATAATAATATTTTAATATAAACTCTAAGATATATTAATAAGTATCTTGAAAAGATATTTGACTAAGATATTTATTAAAGGAGGATATTTTAATAAATATCTTGAAAGGGGATTTGTGTATAAAAGGAGAAGGGGGGGAAACTTGAGGGGCATGGGTAGTGAGGTGGGAAAACTGACCTAGATGCTGTCAAAGGAGTTCTAACTGCGGGAGACATGAGCAGTGAGTTCTAACAAAGTCATGGAGTGATCTCGATTGTTATTGGAGTTTTGGGCATGGGGGCCAGAAGACTTGTCTTCTGACTGGGCACCGGAGAGGTTGACCTCAGATAGGCTGGGAGGAAAACGACAGTTTGGTAACGGGAGCTGGAGCCATGGCGGATCAGGAACATCTTCAAACACAGTTCCAGGTAAGTATTAAATAGTCAACTGATATATATTCTGCTTCAAAAATCCCACCCTGGGTTGTGTAGTATAAATTCCGTTAATGATTGTTAATTGTGAAAATTATGGTCCTTCCAAAACTATTGAAGGAAGTGTTGTTGACTAGGTTTTCCCCTAGAGTGGGGTTTTGCCTTGGCTATCCACCTACATCTAGTATGCTTGATCTTTGTGTTATTGATTCGGTAATTGCTTGATGAACTAAGATAAGAGAAGAACATAAAAAGTAAATAAGATCACAAGAATCTCACAAGTAATTATCAAGTATAAGAAAATCTTTCTGCCTTTTTTATTTTCTAACATGGTATTGGAGCTTAGGTGAAGAAGGAAAAACGCAATTTCAGGATCTACTGAAAGGAGTCTAAGAAAACTCTAAAAGTTGAGCAAGGGATCATATAAGGAGATATTATAAGAAAAGAAATTTACTACCTTCAAGGACAATGTCTAACACAATAAAGGGAGGGAACAAATTAGGAGCATCAAATTACAGGTCATGGAAGAAAAGAATTGATCTCATTCTTGAAAAGAACAAAGTCCTAGACGTAGTCAGAGGAAAAGTGAAGAAACCTACTAAAGGATCTAGTGATGTAGATAAAGTGAAGTTTAGGGCGTCTGAAAATTTTGGCTATGACATTAATGGTAGAAGGTATAAAGGAAAATCTTGTCCAATACATTTCCAACATAGACCATGCTGAAGAAATGTATGAAGCCTTGTCGAAAGTGTTCACTATCAAGAACATTGGTCAAGTAGCAAGTCTTAAGAATGAACTAAGGACCACAAAAATGACAAAAAATGACATTGTGGCTTCCTTCTTTGTAAGGATAGCTAGCCATGGATGATATTGTATCGGAAAACGAGCTAGTGATTACTACATTATTTGCATTACCACCTACTTGGAGTTAAGTTTCCAGAAACGCGTAGGAAAAGCATTGGAAACGTCGTTCGCCGAATCAGAAACGGATTATGGTACAAAAAGATACAGATACAGGTGGAAAACATATTTATGGAATTTTAATATGTCGGAAACGACAAGTCCGTTTTCTCCCACGTTTTGGGTTTTTTGGCATTTTTTGAATTGTTTCCAGAAATCCAGATACGAATCCAATAAAATCGTGATCCGTATCCAGATTTCTGAAAACAGATCACGCAAATGGTCACCGGGAACGCATCAAAAAAGTCAGCATTTGAACTTTAAACTTCAGCCTTGAGCATTTTAAGTTTTCACTATTCATGTTTTAACGTTTTATTCATTCATTAACTTTTGCTTCCTTCTTCACATCGAACTATCATTGTCGCATTGCATTGGAGCCTGGAGGAGTCTTGAGCTTGGAGTCTAGGGACCAGGAGTCATCGCCACACAATGAATCCTGAAGGAGTCTTGGAGTTTGGAGCTGTTGAGAATTAGGGAGGACTAAGTTTAATTCAAATTCTCTTCTTGATAATTACATGTGAGCTTACTTCTCTTACTTATGTATTTTCTTCTTAGTTTATTATGTCTTTCATCAAGTCAATTACCAAAACACACGAGACACAAATATAGGCTCTTCAAGCCAGGCCAAAACCTCTCCCTCTTGGAGAGGAAAACCCACAAGAAATTCTTCTTATAGACTTTCAATTGACAAGTACCACGACCATAACTCAGACCCTTGACCTATGTATGCCTCCAAGACCTTGTCACTGCTTCTTTAATGACTCCTTGAGTTGACTCTTGCACTTTCCTTCACCGATGTGCACCTTTCAGCACCAAGACTAGAGAGCTCGATCTCTACTCGGTGACTTCCTTTCAATTAGACTCTTTCTTGGCCTTCTCCTATAATTTCTTTATATCTCTAAGGTTCAAGACCGAACCCTTGCTTATGTTGTAGTAGCCTTCCTACTTGCAGAACTTACCTTTGGTTCCCTTTTGAGATATGCTGACTCAGGACCGAGATGTATATAGGTTCCTTTTAGATCAATACTGAACTGTTAATACGCTTTATAATTGCCTCTCTTCACGCTGAAGATGACCTCATTTCTATGGCATACTCCCTTTTTACGCACTGCAATCCACACATTTATTGCAAACTTGAATATAAGAACAATAGTTCTCTACTTCTATATTATACTTCCTTCATGCTATGCTGGAATATTACTTCTTTTCTCTGCATTAACCATAGACTGTACCTCGCATACTTCTTTAGACTTGTCTAAGATTCTTCTCACAAATGAACCACAGACCCTACTTGTATATACAGGACAGATCCTTCTTTTGAGCCGTTTTGAGAGCCTTACTTTGAGCCGACTTGTGCAGGAGTATTGAAGCCGACTTGTTCACTATCTAGAGGGGTTACTTCAACACTGATCTTGAGCCATAACTTCAAGGCTTATGTGACAAGGTATTGACTCTTGAGGCATACAAGTGTGACTTTGACTCATCATAAACATGACTCTTTAATACATTTATAACCAGAAGACAAATCCCTAAAAGACATCAAGAAGAAGTCTTTTGACCTATAATAAAACCTTTCTCATGAAACCCATGAAGCAAGCATACCAAAAATATATATTATTATCTTTGTCTTCTTCATTACATAAATACATATTTACATAGTCAATACGAAGACCGATCCTAGTTACACTTTTCAACAGGAGCTTGAGGAGTCGACGCTGGTCTAGTAGGAGAAAGTTAGAAACTCATAAAACTTAAAAATGTATCTGTTATATATTATTTGATTCATATCTGTTATATTTGATTAAAACTTAGAACCTGCACAACTTTTCCAAGAGACTCAGGGATGGAACCCGTGAGTACTTGTTAAAGTTTTCAAAGGAGCTTCAGCTTCTTGTGTTTGGTTATTGACAACATCGCTTGGTTTTTCATTTTCTGGACTACCATTACAGCTCAACTTGTCAAATAGTTTTATTTTCTATTCTAATTAAAAATCCCTCTGCACCTCTTGCATTGATCAATCACGACGAGATAAACGACAAGCCTAAGAATAAAAAAGACACATGTGTCCACTGTCAAGCAACCATAACAAAAGGGCATTTAAAAATTAAAATTCTATAAAAAAACATACCACTTCTAAATGCAACATTAACCATGGTGTCAATGGTAAATACCAGTCTTGCATATATCTCCAGTTTCTCCTTATATTTCCAATTCTGTCTTTGCTTTTGATGTTGCCATTGTTTTTGAATCCAGAGATGGTGGGTTTTAACATTTTTAAGGTTCAATGGGATTTTCATTGTTCAGGCGTTAGCAAGTTTTTAAAAAATGGGTGGGCTTTTCATGACCCCTCTAAGTAAGTCCATTGGTCAAAGACCCAAATGCAGTCTGAGCTTAACCAACTTGTTTTAGTGGTCGGGCTAGATAGAACTAGGGATTAAGGGTCAAGCAGGCAAGTCTGGTAACTTTACTAGCTCTCTTTATTAGACCTTTTAAATTTATTGAATCATTTCTACTCATATATGCTGAACGACATCTTCTCAATGCTTGATTACTTGATCATTCAATGATGCAAATTGCAATATGGAGAGAGAATAATTTATTGTTTAGTTGATCATATGGTGATGCAATGCCTCAATATAGTGGGATAGGAAGAAGTACATTAAGGAACTCTAATTTTCTTTTCTGAAGATGTAAGCTCACATGAAACCTCTCCCATCGTCTCTAGAATTTATGGATGGATCGCAGTCCAACCACTAGCTACAGAGGTGACTGGTAACCCCAAGGGACCTAATAGAATGGGTCTTAAGACCTCTTGTGAACTTTTTATTGGATCATCTTACCAAACTTTTAACTTTTAATAATGATTGTTCTTTTTCAAGGTTTGTAAGTTTGTAACTTGTTTTGAAATACAAATTTGTCAACTTAATTTTGTAGATTCATTTATATCATCATCATCATTCATGGAAACTTCAAGTTCATCCATTCGTGAGACGGAGGAAGTGGAACATGAAATTGGATCTACCCCTAAAGTTGATCCAAAGTCACCAATTTGGAAATATGTAACTTTTGTTGGGAAGATCTAAGGAGGGGTATCATTGGCATGAGTTTGCAGTGAGCGTAAAAAGGAATATAAGGGATCATACACATGAGTTAAATCACATTTACTTGGGTTAAAAGGCAATGGGGTTCGAATATGCAGTGGCCCACCTAAAGAAAATGGGACAGAAGGAAATAGTTTAAGCAAGGCAAAACTTGCAAAATATCAAAAAAAACAAGACGAGACAAATGCTAAAGCAAATGAGGAAAATCCTACCTCTCAATTAAAACACCCAACAAGGTTGGGAGCATCTTCATCAAAGCCACCGCTTCATTCTCATGGAATTGTTGGTTCAAAGTGGCTTAATTTGGGACCACTTGAAAGAAGTTTTAATAATGATGCCCGAGAGACAACAATTGTAGCTATAGGTCAATGCATTTATGCAAATGGTCTTCTCTTTAACCTTGTGCAATCTCCTTACTAAACAAAGATCATAAAAGCAGTGAATGAAGCCCCAAAAGGGTTCAAGGGCTTTGGATATGAGAAGTTCCGCAACACAAGGTTGAGTGCTAAAAAATTAGATTTGGAGGCTAAATTAAGCCCCATTCGTAATTCATGGTGCATTTCAGGTGTGTCCATCATTTCTGATGGAAGGAAATATCAAAGGAATAGGCCTTTGATCAATGTGATTGGTCCAAGCCCAAAGGGGGCAATGTTTTTGAAGGCAATGGATTGTGAGGGGCAAATGAAAGATTCTCAATTCATTGTTGACATCTTGATTGAAGCAATTGAATTGGTGAGGGGAAAAAATATTGTCTAGGTAATAAATGACAATGCAACGGTGTGTAAAGCAACATGTCTAATTATTGAAGGCAACTATCAATACATCTTTTGGACCCCTTGTGTTGTACATTCATTGAACCTCATGTTGAGCAAGATGGGGAAGAAAATTGAGTGGATTCGAGTTATTTTGGAAGAGGCAAAAGAAATTCAAGCCTTCATCACAAACCACCATTTGTCCCAAGGCATCTACAGAGAATTTGTGAAGTTGGAGCTCCTTAAGGGACCTAAACTTTAAAGTTTATTTCATACATTCTAATTTCTATGAATATGTAAATTGGATTCTTAGATGTCATGATTCGTGAATCATAATAGTTATTCCAGCAAATTATGATTTTTAATTTATTGAAACATTGGCAATTTGGCACCTGCAGGTTGTTGAGACTCGTTTTTCTTCTCACATCATAGCCTTAACAAGGCTTAAGCAGGTGAAAGATGCACCATAATCAATGGAGGCAATCCCAATTTGATAGAGCACAAGTAGTGAGAAAGTTGGTTGTTAATGATGAATGGTGGGATAGGGTGGAGTACCTCTTTGCATTTACTAAACCTATTGTGGATTTTCTCCATACAAATATGCCTAATTTGGGAGAGGTGTATGAGGGCATTGATTCCATGGTAGAAAAGATAAGGATGGTTATAAATGCCAAAGAGAATGACCCAAATGAATTCTTTTAAAGTAAAAGATATATTAACCAAAAGGTGGAACAAGATGACCATCCCATCGCACCTTTTGGTCTATGCAGTGAATCCAAAATATTATGTTGCAGAGTTGCTAAGTGATCTAAAAAGAACCACACCAAGCAAAGACTCAGGAGCCTCACAAGCATTTAAAAAGGCTTTTAGAAAGCTTTTTATAGATCCCAATGTTGCGATAATCGCGACCAAGATTAAATTGGCGCGGGTCCAGAAAAAGAAAAAATCATAAAAAATGGGGTAAGATCGGTAAAAATCAACAAAATGAAAAAAATACAAAAAATACGAATTTTTTGGGAAAACTTGCCAATTTAATCGTTTCAGGGAAAAACTCGCAATTAAATCCTGATTTTCGCAACACTAGTAGATCCTGAAATTGGGTTTCAGATTCATGCAAAGTTTGTTCATTTTCTAGGATCAGAGGGTTGAGGTTCTGATATTGATTGTATGCGGAAAAAGAGTGAAATAGATTCAATTGATTGGTGGAACTACTATGGTGGGGAACTTCCACATATCCATAACTTGACCATCAGGATCTTGTCACAGGTTGCTAGTTCCTCTTCAGTAGAAAGGAACTGGAGTAAATATGGCTTCATCTATTTAGTGAAGAGAAACAGATTGGGCTCTAAGAAGGCTAAGGAACTAGTGTATGTTCATTCAAACCTTCTCCTTCTGTCACACAAGAGAGACGAATACAAATTTGGGGCCGCCAAATTATGGGATGTGGAACCAAAGTTTCCTAACTTGGATATAACGTTGAATGCCAAGTCTCATATGACTTTGTTTGATGCAAAGTCACCAATAGGTGGATGTTCAAGTGGACATAGCAACAATGCTCCCACTTTTGGAGAGGATGGAACTTATTAATGACAAGAATGAAGACATATTTGATGATATGTAAATGTAATTTATGATGGTGTTTTAAATTTTAAACTTTTGAACAACCATATGAATTATGAATAATGATAGTAGACTGCCAATCATAGTTCATTTTGTACTTTGTACTATATTGTGTTCATTATTAATTTTGGTGATGATGTTGTAACTTGTCATTTTGATGATTGAAATTTGAAACAGAAACTTGATGATATGTTGAATCATGAATGTTATAATAATCATTAATGATGATGACAATGTTTATGTTGAATTGATGATGATGATAGATGACAATTGATATGTATTTAGATATAGAACCTAGATTCTAAAAGATTGAATGGTAATATGAAATTCTTATGTGTGTGTGTGTGTGTGTTGTTTCGCCATATCGTATCTAGATTTTTTTTTTAAATTGTCATATCCGTTTCAAACCCCGTATTCATATTTGTTCCCATGCAACTTAGTTTTGCCTTGGCCATAGGCCTAAATTTTGTGCCTCTTGTCTCTCATTGTTGCACTACTCTGTTCTTATTGTGATAATTTAATGTCTAAATGTGAATTGATGATAAATAATGCTATTGAAAGAATCTGTTTTCTGAAGCTAACTACCATGAATATAATCTCGCTTCTTAAATTGCCCTTAAATTTCAACACCCGACATGGCAGTGAGTGCAATTTTGCTTAGGGAGCGCACTCTTCGTGGTCACTACTTGGAGCATGCTCTAGGAGCGGACCAGGAGGAGGCCCTCTCACAACCCTAAACAAAACAATTTTGAGAAGAGCAAATTATCACGATTTCCCCCTATATCTCCGTCATTATTAATTTATAATCACTTTTTACTATGATATGATTATACTAGATTTTTGGCTATCCTGTCAGTTCCTCACGTGTCCAAGAGAAATACATATAGCGTAAAGGAGAAATCAAGATTTTCAAGCCCGATATAATTGTGAGAGGTCCGGGCTGCCATGGCTAGGTTTATGTGTAAACCTTTGTTGTTCCCCTCGGCCGTGTCTCTGTTAGCCGTTCCTTTGTTGTTCCCTTGTTGTTCCCTTTGCCGTGCCCAAGAACATGACCCTTCGAGAAAAACGGCGCACCGCCCGTGCTAGCCGTCGAACTTAGGTTTGCTCCGTGCATCGTTAGCCATGAGAGATGACTCTCCGCCTCCTCCCCTCCCCGCCAAGCCGATGCTCATGGCCTCCGCCGCCTTGCACTTAAGAAGAGAAGAAACGAAGTCTCAAAATTTGTAAGCGTATGGAAGAAATCCCTTCTGGGCTGATCTCGCCTCTGTGAAGAATCCCAGGAAGGTCGCTCTTTCTCTTGCAGACGTGCGCTCTGGTCGGGCTCACTGGATTGTGGCTCCTCCCCAAAACAATGTGGCTTGGTGACCAAGAATCGAGACCCCGATCTCGAACAAATACACCAGACTTCTAGGAAGAGGCTACTCTCTTCGAGTTCATCTCTAAGAGGACAAGGACTCGATCTTCCGAAATGCACCATACTTCATGAGTCCCTCGTGGCCCTATCCGAACCGCGTCGGATGCCGATTTCGACCCATCCGAAGACGTTCCAAAGGTCGTACTAGTTTGGGTTAGGGCCGCCGAACTTACCGCTCATTGTTGAGCCGGAATCCCGAAATTCATAGGAAATACCTTGGGAAAGTTCAAGGATGGTGAGCTAATAACAAAGATCAGAGGATTAAGCTTTAGGATCTGCGCTGGAAGCAGATCCGGAAGTGGGATTACCGAAGCCATCAGCAACGAGGGAGGGTGGACACACAGTTCCGTAAGTTCGATCATGAACAGCTACCCTTTAAATGTCGAGGGTGTCAACAGCATGCTCATTTTGTCACACTGTCCCAAGATCACATCGCAAGTTAGAGAAAAGGAAGAAGATGGGCAACAAAGTAAAAAAGCCAAAGGAAATCCTAACCAACCCCAAATCAAAGAAGGGGGTAAGAAAGCAAAAGCAAGGGAATGGGAATCAATCACAAGCTCCGCCCCAATGAACAAGGCACAGTATTTGAGCCACTAAGCTCCAAATTGGTGCGTGTTTTCTTCCAGAGGTGGAATCAAGGCAAGAAAACCTCGCTTTAAAAACCTCTCCAATCAATCCAATATTGTTACCATCTTCGAGAGACCGTCCAAGAAAATAGCAGGTTACCCGTGAGAAGGAGGACCAAGACTAAGCAAAGGAGAGGAAGAAGAAATACTAGATTCACAAATGTTAGCTCAAGATCAAAATATGACTAAGACCTCATGAGAAAACGAGACCAGAAATATATAAGGATAAGTCGCACAAGTACCAACAAATGCTGAGAAACTTCTGGCAAAAACTTAAAGACAAGAAAGCAAGATGTGGATCCAAGGGGTCCTAATCCAAAGGCTACTGGGAAAGCCAAGGTGGAGCGGAGCGGGAGCGGGGAGTAGAGCCAAGCTGAGCGCCATTTTTTAAAAGCCTGGTCCTGAGTTTCAGAGCGTTTTTATATATATATATATTTTAATATTTTTTATATTTTTATATTTTGATATATATGTCAACAAAAGCATGTAGAATGATGAATTAGACATAAAAACATAAAAACATAGATTGAATCATATAACATCAATCATCTAGAAGTTATAATCTTCATCAACCACGCCCACGAGCCGGAAACATACAACATATTGACTCTTGAGTCTCACAAATCATCAATCAAGGTTTCAAGCTTTCAAAATTCAATATATAACATTTATCATCATTGATTTCAAATTTCAATATCTAACATTTATCATCATTGATTCATTGATTTCAAAATTCAATATACATTTATCATCATTGATATAACATTTATCATCATTGATTCATTGATTTCAAAATTCAATATATAACATTTATCATCATTGATATTATATAACATTTATCATCATTGATATATAACATTTATCACTATTGATTTATTGATCACCATATAACTTTCATGAAGCATCATATTCATAATTCATAATGACTCAGAAAAAGTAAACTTTATAAATGCCAACTTCAAAGTTTCACCTTTCAAATTTAAACTTCAAACTTAAATAAATATGTGAAATCGTAAAGAGTCAAGTTTCAACTGCTCAACCTGTCAACAAATAAATAGAAAATAGTAAACAACAAATATATTTTTATCTCGCCGTCTCTTTGCCATGCCCACGAAATGTCTAATTTTGTGAGCTGCTGTAGAAATGTTGGTCTTCCAAGACTCTCGAGTACCACGACCACAACTAGAAGGTGGAGGTCGATCTCGCAAAGGAACAAGCGTGGTGGATATCGAGGAGTGGCACTGCACTGCACTGCACTCGCACCGTTACCGCAGAGATTATGGGACCGGCCCCGTGTGTGGCTGTCGCCGATGCTTCATCATCATCCCTATAAAGTTCGCTTCCAATTCCTCCAAACATGTAACGTGTCGTCCTCCAAATTATCATCCTCTCGGGTTGTTGTCCCACACTCGTATGATCGATCCTCATTTGCCCGATCGTTTAATGGCTCAACAACCTCAAGTTATAATACACATAAAAACCAAGCTACCTCGGGCTTTCATTCGACCGTTTTCTCACACGTGTATAAAGTTGTAGGTGCTCCAACACCTTTCTACGTAAGAAGTGTTCACAACTTGTGAGAGAACTTTTAGCCAACTTTGGCAAAAGTCCCATGCCGCCATATGCTTCCCACCATGTGAGCATCAAACTGGGACTGCCTTCCATTGCATGGAAAGAACCAAAAGTTAGCAAGAATCAATTATTTGCCTAATTCAAGGCTAACGAGCACACTCTTCCTCGCCAGTACCAATTTGTCCACGTCTTCATGTAATTCTCTTCTTATACCTCGGATCCGTGTGAGGTTTCACCCTAACCCCACCTCCGTGCAGTTGGCCCAACCAAGATGGAGAGTAATATTTTGGCGTAAGGATATATGCCAAAGCATGTAGTGGAACATTGAGTTTATTTCACCGTGCACACACACAAATATGAATCATAGCATACAAGTTGGGATCATTATCTCTAATAATATCTTTTATTTGTTCTAATATAAGCATTCATCTCGGGCCATAAACCTCTCCAATCACCGGTTTATCAAGATTCGCAAAGCGAATCATGTTATAAATGGGCTTGGTAAAACTCACACCCTCCCTCATACGTGCCCAAAATGAGGGTCAAGGCGGTCTCCCTCCACATGTTCGAAACCTTGCCCGTCAAACTACCGTTGCCGCCCCCGTCCTTAATAGCCGCCAAAGGTGGGCTTGATACCATTGCAGCCTAATGACTCTTTACCTTCAAAAGGCGCTCGAAGGTGAGGTAATAGCGAGCAACCAGTTTTGCTATTTTCAACAACTCCACCTGAGTGAGTACGTGAAAGTCAGGAGCCAAGCATGACGAACACTTGATCACTACCCCCTGCACAAATCACCAAGCCATTTGAATTGAGGTTGTTTGTTTTTTATGATATCATGCATCAAAAGGTTCATTGTATGAACCAAACACCCACCAAAAAATGTTGGGGTATTTATCCTCAACAATTGTCTGCATCGCTTACAATTAGCGGGAGCACAGCTGAGGATCCGTATGACATTGTATGGCCCAAACTTTTTCAATTATACCAAGTAATGGTTCTACAATGTTAATGCCGGTTTTGAATTTCTCCGAATAATCATAAGCCACAAAGAAGATCGCACCAATTAACCGATTACCAACAAACATTTATCAATGGTTTTCCTTTTACATTGGTCCATCCATCGCAGACAATGATTGCTCTATGCTTCCGTTCCACGAACCCGTCATTCTAGCCAAAGAATTGTTTATTTTAGCTCTTTCTATGATCAAGACCCACTCGGTTTGCCTTGTCATACCCAGGGCTTTTGAGATCCTTTGGGGGCATCACTAATTCTGCGTAAACCATTTCATGCCAATAAGGTGAGCGAAGAACATTGAATGGCACCCCACATGCATATAGAAACCGGTAAACTTTTGAATCCACATCATTCCTTGCCACCCTCTGCCTAGGAAATCGGATATGGTTCTACGCCTCTTAATCCAATGCCACTCGCTCCAAACCACTGCATTGGGTGGAAGTTGAACTTGTTTGTCCATGATGCTGGGGCCTGAATCAACTAAAACCCTCAGATCTTTAAATGATCCTGTAGGGCAACCCCTCTTCCCTTCCTATATATCTCTCTCCTGGTGCCGGCACATAAGTACAAACTTTGATTCCAAGATTTTTAGTTCCATCTCCGGCATTATCCATAAAGGTGTGCCTTCTCATTTCGTGTATGAACCATGGCAGCTGTTTATTGCAATGGGGCAATAAATTTAGTGGTTCCACCACCTTTCCCTCCTTCCATTTTCCTCAACATATTTCCACAAAGGATATTGGTCTTGTTTAGTTGGGGATTCTATGTTCTCGTGTGGTCTCCACTCTCACTTCCTCCTCAAAGATAATCCTCCTCCTCTTCAGATTTTCTTCGTATCCACCATAACCCTCCTCTTCATCCTCTCTTCTCTCGATTTGCCTCTTCTTCTAGCACTCTCCAACACCATTATCACAAAGAAAGGAACCAACATGAGGAAAATTCCCAGCCATATAGCCATGATGGAAACAAGTTTCAAGTTTCTAGAATCTAGCCTCAAAACAAATGGAAAATGCCAATGGGAATAGGAAATGCAACATAGGAAAAAAACAATTCATTTTTAAAGTTTTAAATCCAATAAAATGCAACATTCAAGAAAAATTCAAGTTTTCACATTTTTAAACAATTTAACAATCTACAAATTCATCCTAGAAAATACAAAATTGGATTAGCCTACCTCTTTCTTGCAATCCTCCCGCAGCCCGTCTCGTTTCTGTCACCTTGCTCCTTGCTCTCCGTCAACCTTGCGACTTCCTTCTTGCTCTCTCTCAACTCAACAAACAATGAAATGTAAACAGTCCCCCTTTTAAAAAAATCGATTTTTCTCATAAAAAAATTTTCGCTGGCGGGAAACGCTTTGTCGCAGAGCTGCTCGGGGAGCGAACACTCCCCGAACGCCCTCGCGTTTAAAAACGCTCCCAAGCGCTTAAACGCCCAAGCGCCAGGAGCGTTCGCTCCCGAGCGCTCCTAAAACGCCTCCCGAAAACAGTGGAGCGTTTACGTGTCGGAAACAAGCTCCCGAAACGCTCCCCCGAAGATTGAGCGCGTTTCCGAGCATTTCCGAAACGCTCCGCACGAGCGAGCTCTCGGCGGAGCCGAAGGGGTTTGAAGCCTTCGCAACCTCGTCCTATAAAAACTCTTCTAAAAGTAAGTAATGAAGATAGTCTCCTGGAACTGTAGAGGGTTGGGAAGTAAAATAAAAGAAGAAGCAATGAAGAGTCTTATAAGGCAAGAAAACCCAGATATCCTTCTCATCCAGGAGACAAAGTTGGAGGAAGGTGCCTTTCTCCAAAGCAGTTTTCAATTTTGGAACAGCAGTGGAAGACAGGCAGTATCTGCTAGAGGAGCCTCTGGAGGTCTTGGTATTCTTTGGAATGAGGCAAGGGTAAAAAAAATGTCGAATAGGCAAAATACCCATTAGATGCTCATGAAATTCCAACACCAAGATTCAAAGGAAACTTTTAGCCTGCTCAATGTGTACGTTCCGAAAGTGCAGGGGAAAAAAAGAGCTGCTGGGATTCGATTCAAGCTCTCCCAGACGAAGAAACCCTGGAGAATATCATTCTAGCTGGAGATCTCAACATTACTCTCAGTCTAGATGAAAAAAGAGGAGGTTGCATTGTCAAAGATCCTGCTCGTGAGTGGGTTGAGGACATCATCCAGGACTGGGATCTGCTCGACATAAAGCCTGCCAGAGGTAAGTACACTTGGACCAATAGAAGAATAGGCCCTGGTCACATAGATGCTAGGCTAGATAGATTCCTTATCCAAAGTTCCCATCTGCTCTTAGGATTAGATGCAAAATCTGAAATCCTCACCTCGAGTGTCTCTGACCACAAGCCAATCAAACTAGAACTCAATACTCACAGAAATTTTGGCCCCATTCCCTTTCGTTTCAACTCGCTTTGGACCAAGCAAGCCGATTTCTTTGCAAGGGTGGAAGAAATCTGGAAAAAACTTGTTTTGGGTTCTCCTTTCTTTGTTTGGGAAGAGAAGCTACGTAGAGTTAAAAAGGAATTAAAAGGTTGGGCCAGGTCTCAACCCAGCCCTGTCGAGGAAAGAAAGGCAACCCAGGTAACATTAGAGTTGCACCAACAGCAAATGGAAGTTTCTCATATCTCAACAGAAACCTTAAAACATGAAGAGGAGCTACAGTTAAAGCTTCACAAAGCCTGTTTTCAGGAGGAAGAGTATTGGAGGCTGAAGTCTTGAAGTCTTTGGCTCCAAGCGGGTGACAGAAATACTGCTTTCTTTCACAAAAAGGCGCAAGCTAGAAGAAACCAAAATGTGATCACGAAGATCCAGGAGGACTTGCAAACTCATACTGAATTCCCTAGCATTAAGGAAGCCGCCTACAGCCATTTCAAGAATCTCTATAGAGAAGAAGTAGATTTGGCGCAACATCCAGATTTGCTGGAGATGATCCCCCAAAAAGTAACAAGTAAGATGAATCAGTGCCTCACTGCCCCAATCAATAGCAAAGAAGTAAAGGTAGTCGTGCTAGCCATGGAACCGGATAAAGCCCCGGGACCTGATGGTTTCACTGCCAGATTTGTCCAAATCTGCTGGCACATTATCAAAAAATATTTAATCAGAATGATCTTGAAATCCCGGGAATGTCATAAAATAGGAGGCAGCACTAATTCAGCCTTCTTGGCCCTAATTCCAAAAGAAAAGGGTGCTACCTCACTTTAGCATATTCCGCCCGATCTCCCTTTGTAAGATTGGGTACAAGATTATCACCAAAGTCATAGCAAATAGAATGAAGATCTTGCTCCCAAAGCTTATTCCTAAAAACCAAGGAGGTTTTGTTCATGGCAGACAAATAGTGGACAATATCATCCTGGTGCAAGAAGCAATTCATTCCAGTGCTTAGAGGCAGGAGAAAGGGATGGTTGTAAAATTGGATCTTGCGAATGCCTTCAATCGGGTTAGACATAAAAAAAAAATTTGAAGTCTTGGCCAGGTTTGGGTTCAGTCTTTCTTTTATCAATTGGATCCGGGCTTGCATCTCTGAACCTTGGATAGCCCCATTGGTAAACGGTCAACCTACCGATTTCTTTAAAGCTACAAAGGGGCTCAAGCAGGGCTGCCCCCTCTCCCCAGTGTTGTTTGTCTTGCAAGCCTCTATTTTAAGCTTCCAATTGGAGAAAAAGCGACAAGATCTGGACATGATGGGCCTCAGGATTGCCAGAGGCTTCAAGGACATCAACCATGCTCTCTTCGCAAACGACTCCCTGCTTCTTAGAGGGGCTTCACTGTGCACTGCTAAAAAATTTAAACAAGAAATTGATAAGTTTTGTGAAGCATCTGGGAGCATGTTAAATACTGGCAAATGCAAACTCAATGGTTGGAATATCCCGAGATTAGAACTATCCTCAATCATTCGATGTTTTGGGTTTGTTGGAACCACCCATTGGGTCTCCTTCAAATACTTGGGTCTGCCAGTGTTTCAAAGAAAATCCTTCAGCAGGGATTGGCTTCATTTGCTGGAGAAATTCAAAGCCAAACTCCAAGGCTGGGGTACCTCTTGGCTCAATCTAGCTGACAAGTTAATCCTAATCAAATCAGTCTTAAACAGCCTCCCTATCTTCCAATCTTCCTTAATGCTTGCTCCCAAAGGCGTTCCCAGAAAAATGGATGCGCTAATCAGATATTTCTTTTGGAAAGGAGGGAAGCACAACTCGCGCAAGTTGCCCCTAGTTAGTTGGGATAAGCTCTCAGCTCCCTATTATGAAGCTGGTCTCATGCTGAAAGACCTGTCTGCACACAATATTGCGCTGGGTGCAAAAATTCTTTAGAAACTGATCTCTCTGAAACCTGGGTGGGCTCAAACAGCCTTATGGAAAAAATATTTTGGTCATCCAAGACTTAGAAATCTGGATTCCATCACAAAGATAAGAAATGGTTCCCAAATTTATGGACTGTGCAAACAAGCGCTCCCAGTTATTCAACAAAACTACTACTAGATCCTTGGGAATGGCAAATCTATCCACCTCTGGGCTGACGGAATTATGGATGAGTGTCCTCTTGCAGATATGAGGGAACTGGATCCTCTTATGCGTTGAATGGGCCAGAGAGGCGTCTCCACGCTGTGGGATATCTCTAACTGGATTGGCATAGACTGGGTGGGCTGGAAAAAGCCCAATCTGCCTATGGATCTGGAGCAGTTATGGACGCTGTTAGTGGACAATCTGAAGGGGAAGGCTCCTCTCAACATGCTGCAGCGGGACGAGAGAGGATGGGGATCAAAAACTGGTCGTTACTCTGTTGCTGAAGGATACCGTGCTCTCACTTTGGTTCCTCACGTTCCCTGTAATCCAACCAAATGGAAAGGCGTGTGGATGCATAAAACAATTCCGAAATTTGATATGTATGCCTAGTTGATTGCTCACAGCAGTATTCTCACAGAGGATAACCTCAAAAAACATGGATTCCAGACTCCTTCCCAGTGTGCTTTGTGCCATGTGGAAGAGGAGACTATTAATCATTTTTTGTTGGAATGTGTCTTCGCCCAAGAGGTTTGGAGGGAGGCTTTAAGAAATTGGGATCAGAAAGTTGCCCTTCCGAGTCAAATTTCGTGCCTGTTTGCGAATTGGAGATCAATGTATCCTGGGAAGTTAATAAACAAAAGTTGGGTTCAGGTAAGATGGATGGCTCTTCCGAAGATGGTCTGTTGGAAACTGTGGCTGGAAAGAAATCGTAGAATCTTTCAAGGCCGCTCCCAACTCCCCAAGACGGTCTTCCTTAAAGCCAAATGTCTGTTAATGGAATTTTTACAGGGAATGCAGAATTCAGTCAAGTTTGCCAACTCCGGAGATCAAGAGAGTGTTTGGGGGAGAGAATTGGGTTTGCAAATTCCTATGGCAATCATCAACGAAAAGAAATCTGAGGACTGGAAAGTTAGAATGCCATATGAAGATTTTACTAAATGGAGCAAAGGGACCAGCCACCGTCTCCACTTTGATGGGGCAGCCAAAGGTAATCCAGAGAAAGCGGGAGCTGGAGGAGTTATTAAAAATCCGAATCGTATTCTTCAGCATAGATATGCATGGGGGCTAGGGCGCAACACCAATACTCAAGCGGAAGCTCTAGCTTTGCTCCAGGGATTAAGACAGTGAAACGAATTTGGCATAAAGCAAGCTAGAGTCTTCGGTGACTCTCAAAGTATCATCCAGATTCTAATCAATAATTATGCTCCTAAAGACCTCAAACTAAATATAATTATTGCAAGAATTAAAGAGGTTATGGGAAAATTTCAAGAACTCAGGTTTTTTCATGTTCTTCGAGCTAATAATAAGGAAGCTGACAAGGAAGCCAACAGAGTGGTTCATCTCTCGTCGGGAACCCTTCAAAGCGACGAAGATGAAAGTTGGGACATGATCCCATAGTTTAGACTGGATTCTATATGTATTTTTGTATTTTGTTAAAGCATTTTGTATGTATTCATTGAATAGTTTCTCCCTCGGATATTGCAAGATTATGCTCTTCTAAAACCTGGACTTATCCCTCTGCTTTTCAACTGATGAAAGCAAGGGAAGAGATTGCAGAAATCTTTCCATGTATGCTGCCCTGCAGCTTTTTTTGAAACTTTATATAAAATTCTAACCGCTTCTGTTAAAAAAAAAAGTTACCTATACTAAACACACCCGGAACATCCCTGAAATTTATCAGGAATGTCTCGAATATGGCAAGCAAGTCCCTTTGTCCCTGTTAATTTTAGATAAACATGGTATGTTCTGTGCTTAATGTAGTTTTACTTCAATCTTTCTTATAGGCCCAATTCATTTTAGCAATCACATAAACATGAAAGTAAAATGTTGATAGGAAATAATAATAGATAAACATTAGACAAGCCAAATAATGTATCCGAATTCTTCTTGTCTAGAAAATGGATAGATAAATGTTTGTTACAACAATCAACAGGATGCCCCAGCCAGCAAAGCCTTGAGTTGGTCAAACCAACTTCTCCAACAGCGAAATCAGCCTTCCACAAGTGTCACACGCACCTCAAAGACAGCTCCAAAATTCAACGCAAGTCAACAAAAGAATCCCTCATCCAAATTTCTAGCATCCATTTCTAGCATCATCCAAATTTCCAACATCATCCATATTTCCAGCATCCAGATTTCCGACATCCATAACCGACATCATCCATATTTCCGGCATCCATTTCTGTCATCCATATTTCCAGCGTCCATATTCACACGTGGGAGAGAGAGAAGCCTCTTCTAGGTTGTACAAACCAATCAGATCATGAGGAATGTGTGTGATGAGATGATGATGAAATGGACATCATCTCTCTCTAATTTATATCCATCAATGAGGGTGTGTGACACATCTATAGGGCTTGTGAGCCTATATTACAAATCTAGTCAACCTTGCACATGTGTGGAAAATAAAATCAAAATATATGTTCTGCTCATCCAAACAAGATGATCTTTAGATCAATCTTGCACCTCTCTGAAAAAGGAATCCAACAAAAATATAATCATCATCATATGGGCAGTGCAACATGGAGTTTGGACCTAGTTGCCCAAAATTAACATTCCCTCTCAACTAGGGAGAACTCCATCTGTCCACCTGTGCCATTCAGTGATCAGTACCATCGTGTACTATCGTCATGTGTTCCTGTGTCATCTTGCTATAACATGCTTTACCGACTCAAGGGCAAATAAACGAGAGTGTCACAAAGACATCACGCGTCGCTGACCTGAAGTCAGCCTAGAGGGTAAAACCTCAATAGACTCAAAAAGAGTCACATACTAACCTAAAGTTAGTTTACTAACACGAAATCAATTTAGAGGGTAAAACCTCAATAGACTCAAAAGAGTCACATACTAACCCGAAGTTAGTTTACTGACCCAAAGTCAGTTTAGAGGTAGGAACCTCATCAAACTTGATCCTAGATCAAGGTGTTGGACACGTGCCATCTTAGACATAGAGAGTACGACAATCTCCAATGCGTCCATTGGTCTTGGTATTGGTCTCTATCCACATTTCCCACCTCATTGCCAAATGAGAGGTACTTCCCATGAGTCTAAAACTCCATGGGTAGGATGCATGCGGGGCATAGATAAAAGAGAAGGTGAACCAACTCAAACATCATAACGGTGGGGTAGAAGCACAACAAGGTTCGACAAGCCTCGCCCCATGTGTGCTTAAAGCTCCAAGAAGCTATCCCCAAGCCCCCGGAGCTCACAAAGCCAATAGTCCAACTCAAGCAGGATCCTCACAATAGGTCTTTCCACGATTCCAAGCTTCTCACGGAAGGTTAGGAACTTGACCTTCCCCAGGGGCTTCGTGGGAATATATGCGACCTGCTCATCAGTTCCTATGTGATCGAGCCTTACGGCGCCTCACTGTACCATGTCCCGGACAAAGTGGTACTTAATATCAATATGATTGGATCGATCGTGGAACACGAGATTCTCATAAAGACGAATCCCACTCTAGTTATCACAAAGGATAATGGTGGTATCTAGCACATGTCCGAACAATTCACTGAAGAGCTTTCTCAAACAAACAGCTTCACAACACGCCATACTCGCTGCAATGTATTTGGCCTCAGCTGTGCTCAAAGCCAACGAATTTTGCTTCCTGCACATCCAAGATATCGAAGCAGAACCCAAGGTGAAGCAACATCCAAATGTGCTCTTGCGATCCACCACACTACCAGCCCAATCGGCATCAATATATCCATGGAGTCTCAAACTCTCGGCAGTGTATCTCAACCCATGGTTGATTGTGCCTCAAAGATATCTCAATAGATTCTTGGCACTAATCCAATGAATGTGACGAGGCTCAACCATATGTTGACTCAAAGTGTTCACTGCAAAACATACATCCGAACGAGAGTTCACTAAGAACATCAGGGCCCCTACAAGTTGTTGATACTCAGTGGGATTTCCCAGCTCTAGCCCAGCAGCGCTTCCACACAACTTCTTAAAGTTGAGTTCCATCAGTGTCGACATAGACTTACAGTCCACCATACCAAATCCCTCCAGTAGCTTCACGACATATTTTCCTTGAGAAAGGAAAATCTCGCCTGGCCTTTGCTAGACCTCCAAGCCTAGGAAATCGTGCATCAATCCTAGGTGTTTCATATCAAACTCGGAAGCTAGCTCCCTCTTACATTGATGAATGAGAGGATCAACACCTGTTAAGAAGAGATCTTCCACATAGAGAACTAGAATGAGAGGCCTTTCTCTATCAACCTTAAAATAAAGGTTTGGATCAGCATTACTTCGAGTGAAGCCCAGCTTCATCAAGTAGCTATCTATCCTCTCATAACAAGCCCTAGGGGCTTGCTTCAACACATAGAGGGCTTTCTTCAACCTGCATACACAGGTGTCTCTATCTTGGACTTCGAACCCCAAAGGTTGCTCCACATAAACATCTTCCTTTATTGAACCATGCAGTATTCACATCCATCTAATGGAGACTCCATCCTTGCGTTGCAGCAAGGGCAATGATAGATCGGATGGTGGTATAGTGGGCAACAGGTGAAAATATATCATCATAATCTATGCCTTCTTTTTGAGAGAAGCCTCAGGCAACAAATCTTGCCTTGTACTTTTCAGCACTTCCATCGGCTCCATGCTCGATCTTGAAGAGCCATTTCGAGGTGACAACATATTTGTCCTTTGGTCTCGGGACCACTTCCCAAACATCATTCTTCATAATGGACTCATATTCTTCGTGCATAACATCCTTCCAAACTTGATGCTTTACGACTTCTTCAAATGATCCAGGCCCAGATTGTACAATTGTACTCATGCCTACTAGGTACCCTTGGTACCTATTCGGCTTCTTGCTTTGACGGAATGTTCCTCTCGGGGCAACATGTCTCTCGACATCCTGGGGAGTGTCCCTGAGCCATGAGGGTCTCCTCTTATTAGAAGGACGTGGACCAGTAGGATCCATCTGTCCTTCAACATCGGGCAAAAGTTCATCCTTTGGTTCTTCTTGCCTTCCAGCGTCTTCTTCTTTGTGTTCCTTTGAGCTAGGAAGATTTCTTACTTTCTTGAGGGCAGCATCTTCATTGAAGGTGACATCGTGGCATATCTCCAATTCTCTATGCCTTTGAAGTTTCATAGTAGCCCACAAACATTCCCTTTTTTCCAGAAGCATCCACCTTGCTTCTCTTTTCTTTCGGCACATGAAAGTAAACAGGACTTCCAAAAACTCTAAAGTGGAAGACATCAGGCTTCTTACTAGAGAAGACTTCTTTGAGAGTTTTGGAGTCCAAAGCAGAATGCGGGCATCTATTTTGAAAATACACAGCATTGTTCGCGACTTCTCCCCATAGAAACTTCGGAAGACCTTGGTCATATGGCATGGCACAGACAGCTTCCACAATGGAAATGTTCTTTTCTTTCTGCAACACCATTTTGCTCAGGAGTATACATAGTTGTGGTCTCCCTCTTAATGCCAGCTTCCCTGCACAAAAGTCATTGAATTCATTTAACTCATACTCGGTCCCATTGTCGGTCCTCAAAATTTTGGTTTCTTCTCGGTTTGATTTTCCACCAAGGCCTTGAAGGTACAAAACCATTTGAATTCTCCGTCCTCCTTCTTCAAGAAATATATCCAAGTCTTGCGGGAGAAGTCATCTATAAAAGTCATGTAATAGGAACATCCTCCCAAGGATGTTATGGGCAACATACTAGATAAATCAGAATGTATTAATTGCAAGATATCACATGTCTTTGTGACACCTGAGGGGAATGGTCCCCTTGTATGCTTCCCTTCAACACAACCCTGACATATACCTTCATGATCATCTTTAAACTCGAGCATCCCTATTACCACCTTCCTTGCTTCGAGAAGGCTTTGTAATGAAGGTGTGCAAACCTCCAGTGCCATAACTCGATTTGAAGAGTTGTATCACATGACATAGCCCCCAATAGACTTCCTCCAACCTGGTAGAGTGTATTAACTCTAAATCCAATAGTAAGAGCTTCTTTGAAGTTCTTCTTCCAGATGCGTACCTTTCCATCAACGAATGCCACCTTGAATCCTTTGTCTTCAAATCAGGTATGTACAACACATCTTGCAAGAGGAGGACTTGACCTTGAGATAGATGAAGGGTCACAGTCCCTATCCCTTTCATGGGATATGTGGCATTATCTCCAAATATAATTTCTAAAATAGTATCCTTCTCAATCAAATCAGAGAAGGCTTTTTTATAACCAGTGAGGTGACTTGAAGCACCACTATCAATCACCCAGACACCCAGGGTGTCGGGAGGAGATGCAACAGAGAGGGCAAATACAAAAATATATTCATTTTTCTCACTATCAACAACATTAGACTCATCGTACCTGGAATTTATTGACCTCTTGAAAGGTTGCCCATTTCCAATACGATCAAAGGGAGCCTTCATTTTTCCTTTGAACCTATTGTTCCTTTGATTTCCATTCCCCCTGAAGTTGTTGTTGTCATTATTCCTGGGAAAGTCCCTTCTATTTGGGCACTCTCTTGCATAGTGACCAGACTTATTACAAGGGTAACATCTCCCCTTCCTTCCTTTGGGCCCCGCTCTACCATGGTTTTGATTTCTGAGGCCACCATGGTTCTTCTTCTTTGCATGGGTGGCGAAGGCAATAGGGTCACCTCTATTTCCATTAGAGGGATGATCTCTCTCCATCATTCTTGTCTCCTCTTGGGTGCATCTAGTCAGCAATTCATCAAAATCAGGAATCATATTATTATTAAGAATCGTAGTATTAAATACATACCAGTCTCAAGGAAGTCCTCCAAGAGCAATGAGGACAGCTCTCGATCAGCCACTTCTTCTCTTATGGCAAGGAGATCATTCCTGATTTCTGTGAGCCTCATAAAAGATGATGGGGGCTCATGAATCTTCCCCTGCACATAGTCCATGACATCTTGATCTTCAAATGCCAAATCCAAGGACATCTTCCATGCATGATAATCAGTCTTGTCAGTCAACTTATCATCAAATTTAAAACCCTTGTAGGTTGAGGAGGCCATTGGTCCTTGACAAGAATTCTTCTTCGGTGATTTCTTTTCACGCTATCTTGGGAATTGTCTTCCCCTCAGCTCTGATACCATGATAATTTTAGATAACCATGGTATGTTCTATGCTTAATGCAGTTTTAATTAAATCTTTCTTATAGGCCCAATTCAATTTAGCAATCACATAAACATGAAAGTAAAATGTTGATAGAACATAATAATAGATCAACAGAAGATGAGCCAAATAATCTATCAGAATTCTTCTTGTCCAGCAAAAAGATAGATAAATGTTTGTTACAGTAGTCAACAAGATACCCCAGCCAGCAAAGCCTTGAGTTGGTCAAACTAACTTCTCCAACAGCCAAATCAGCCTTCCACAAGTGTCACACACACACCTCAAATATAGCTCCAAAACAACGCAAGTCAACAAAAGAATCCCTCATCCAGATTTCCGGCATCCATTTCTGGCATCATCCATATTTCCGGCATCCAAATTTCCGACATCCATTTCCGGCATCATCCATATTTCCAGTGTCCAAATTTCTGGTATCCATATTCGGCATCATCCATATTTCTAGCATCCATATTCACACATGAGAGAGAGAGAAGCCTCTTCTAGGCTGTACGAACAAATCAGATCATGAGGAATATGTGTGATGAGATAATGATTAAATGGACATCATCTCTCTCCAATTTATATCCATCAATGAGGGTGTGTGACACATCTGTAGGGCTTGTGAGCCTACATTACAAATCTGGCTGACCCTGCACGTGTGGAAAATAAAATCAAAATATATGTTCTGTTCATCCAAACAAGATGATCTTTAGATCAATCTTGCACCTCTCCGAAAGAGGAATCCAACAAAAATATAATCATCGTCATATGAGCAGTGCAACATGGAGTTTGGACCTAGTTGCCCAAAATTAACAATCCCCAATGAAATGTATCACACAAAGGGCCATTTCCTTGCTCCTTGAAACATCAAAACATTGGGCGTGAGGTTTTTTTTTTCTTTCTTTTTGGGGGGGAGGGATGGGGGGAGACGCATGAATAGCAAATCATAATGTCAACGATTTTATCATAAACTTGTGTAGTTAACAACTTTAGAGCCATGTTCAGCGCAATGTTATTGAAATTTGAAAATGGGCAATCCAGACTAGAATCAGCTAGTTCTGGCACTCTTTTGAGCATTACCAGTTAGAACTAGCTCATGAAACTAGATTTGATCGGCTTTTCCCAAAACAGCCAATTCGGGACAAAACCAATCAAACCGGACAGTTTGACCAATTCTGTACCATTGCAGCCCCAACACCAGAAAAATGAAAATGTAAACATACAAAAAATCCTAAAACTGCCATAAATCTCATTTCTCATCTATTTAATCATTCCCCCCCTCTATTTGCTTCACAACCTTCACATTGATCATTTGAGCAGCAAAAAGCACTGATTCAACAATATTCTTGTGCTGATTCAGAGTGCTTCTCGGGCTGATTCAGAGAGTTTCATCCGAATCAGATGATTTGGAGCACTCAAGATTTGATTGGAGTGCTTCTTGGATCTATTACTGGATCTGATTTGGATAAAGACTTGAAGTGCTGATTTGAAGAATTGATTGGGGTGCTTCTTGTGTTCTTGGCAATTTTGTAAACAACATGTTAACAAAAATATCACCGAGAATCTGGAAAATAAAATATTGGCAACATCAGGAAAATATCACAAAATATTGGCAAAATTAAAATACAAAATTATTCAAAAACACAAACTAATTTTATGCCCCTCTGTCGTCGAGCAGGGCAATATTTTCATGCATCTTGTGATAATATCGAGATATTTACAATATTATCATGACATTTTAGAGAATGAAAATACTGCGCCGTTTACCAACAATAATATCGTTTTGGGGTAAAAACTGTGACATTGCAATAATATCATGACATCGCGATAATCGAAATGTTTGCAACACTAGTTTTTGGAGCTGCTCTTTTGCTGATTCCAGGTGTTAAATCGATCTGCTCCTGCAGTTGATTCAGATCTACTCCTGGAACTGATTCGGAGTGAAGACTTGAAACTTGTGAAGGTATGTACAAATATTCTTCAAACCCTCTCTCTTAAGAGTTAGTTTGTTAAAAAAAAATCTAGAAATTAAGTGTAAGGCTTTATTTGCAGATTATTTTTGTTGTAGAGAAAATGTCATGGCTCCCAAACACAAAAAGGATCCTACATGGAACCATTGCCAAATGGTTGGGGATGAAATATTATGCAACCATTGTCCCATGGAAATTGGTGGGGCAGTGGTTATACATAGACTGAAAGTCGAAACAACAACTAGCAAATATACCAGGGAAAATTAAACATTTTTATAAAGGCTTAGCCAAATTATAATCTGACATGCGAGCTGCTATTGAAAGCTATAACACAGCAAGGCAAAACAGATGCAAGAAGAAATAGGGAGAAATGGAAGTGGACATGATAGTGAAAACCATAGTTTCGAAGACTCCACTACTTATCCTGCTAGTGATCCCTTTAGAATCCCAATCCATCCAAAACATGAGGGTGATTATGGCACACAGTACACCTAATCCTGACAGGCAAAGAGTTGACTCAATCTTTGTACCCAGCAGGCAGCAACACCCTTAGTTCTTAACCCACCATTAATAACAAATGGAGGAAGTTGCTTGGGAATGCATGGCTAGATGGTGACAAGATGCAAAGATAACTTTCAATCTAAGTTCAGCAGGATACAGATACAGATCTGGATACAGATTTGCCAAAGTTTTGAAAAGCTAGGATCCAGATTCAGTAGGGAAATGGCAAGTATAAAAATATTTTGTAATATATATATAACGAGAGACAATTTAAAATAACAGTGTTAGTGAAGTGACCAACACCGTAGCACATAAGGGTAGAATAGACATTGACAGGACCTTGACCATGATGATAGATCAAGCCTTGTCAAACCTTGACACAGTACAAAACATTAAGCAAAATGATTGGCCTCCATTTTCCCACCCTATCTATTCCTTTAAGAATAAGCTTGATCAAATCTGCATTTACATCCTCCCCCATGTAGCTATTTCCAAGGCTGAATTTCTACACACCCCAAGGAAACACTTGCATGAACTCAAGACACATTTCTAGCCATTGAAATGTTAATAATAACAAAACAACCCAACATCAAAGCGATTCCCTACAACAGAAACTAGCGTTAACAAGTTCACGAAAAAATGCATGCAGAACTTCAAATTTAACTTCAATTTCACTACATTTATTTTTAGGTTAGTAGGATGCTTCTCTTTTAATCAAACCAACAAAGATAATGAAAGCAGCAAAGATAATGAGTTTAAAAGCATCCCCTTATATCAAATTAAGGGAAAAGTTGTCACAACAAAGCCCAAATGTTGGCTACAAACATCATCTCAAAACAAAAAACACAGCAATACGAAGAGTTTTGATGTCAACAAAATTGTGAATTGTAGAATTTCAAAATCCAGCACCTCCGAATTGAGATTAGCCTAGACAAACGAAATTGCTTGCCAAGCCAATCAATACATGAATAAAAAATAAGTGGTCGCCACTCAATGAAATGCATCTAAACTCCATGTTAACTGCTATAACATCAATCAAATCTGACACCATCATGATATAGATTCTATAACTAATAAATGCCTGTAAAAATGCTAACGATATAGCATAATCTCTCTAGTCCAAGTAACTCCCATATTATGGAAAACGTCAACTCAAACAATTTGAACCAAGCAGAAACATGGGAAAACACAAAAATACATTAAAGTGTCATAGCCAGGTTAATGATAATTATTCAGCTATAGATCAAATAAATATCACATGATGCTTACTTGGGGAGCACCACCAAATAGATCATCTGGAGTAGACGTACACATCAAAACCAAGTCAACATCCTCTGGCTTGACTTTCGCCATTTCAAGGGCTTTTCTAGATGACTCTATAGCTAAACCAGTTAGTGTTTCATCACCTGCAAAGCAAAGTGGGCTCAATGACATTTTATTCCACGTAAATGAGGAGGTTTTGGCAGGCCTTTTTTTAGTATCCACAAAAATTATATCAATTCTAAACTTTACTTCATCGACTGCAATAAATACCAAATCAGGCCTATATATGTAGTTATGTACTTGATCTAACAATATAGAGAGAGAGAGAGAGATAAGAGATACAATGAAGTATGATAACTTGCCTGAAAGAATCCGTCGATTACGGATCCCTGTACGAGAAGAGATCCATTCATCTGAAGTATCCACCAGTTTAGAAAGATCGTGGTTTGAAACCACAAGTTTAGGCACTGCTGAACCAGAACCTATCAATTTCGAACCTCTGCCAACAACTCTGAACATACCCCACAAAGAAGAATAAGAATTATAATATCCTGATTAATAACAAAAAAATTGATGTCCACCAGCCCACCAAGAAATCCATTGCGTTTTGATATCTGATGTGCTTAATAAAGGAAGATCTTGACCATAAGATTTCTCTCAGCAACTTCTCAAAAGATTGTCAAGCCAACTGTTACTGTATACTAACAAATAAAACCTCAAAAATAGTTGATGTCATTCCAGCAAAAAGAGTTGATTCTATAGACAGGAGAAAGAAAGTGACTTCAAGGATAAAACTTACTATTTAAAAAGTGCAAAGGCAAATGAATACCTGCGATCAAAAATCGAGGCAAATCAATACCTGCGAGGCCGGTGTGCCGATACCCCAAGGGTTTCACGAAATCCTTCAGCTACAGCGCAACGAACGCCCTTGCGCACACTCCTCGTAGATGAAACCTTAAACGAAACGCTTACAGCTACCCCTGAAATCTCTCCATTGAAGAACGAAATACAAGGTATGCAGTTCGATTCCCTGGCAAGGGAAGAACCAGTAGGCAGGTACGATGCTCTGGCCATATAGACGTTAGATTTAGCTACAATTCCCCAAAAATTTGAAGGCTATAGCAAGACAGACCCGAATAGCAGAAATAATGGCGGGACTAGAGCTGTAGGCTGGTACGATGCTCTGGCCATATAGCGCTAAATTTAGCTACGATTCTCCGAACATTTGAAGGCAATATTCATAGCAAGACATATAGTCGGATGGCAGAAATAATGGCGGGACTAGACATGCGCATGGCTCCAACAAAATTATTTGGAGGGTTTATGTAATGTTTTCCTTGAAGGCTCCGCAGCGTTAATTACGCCGTGCGGGGTTGGTTGGGGCGATGCGGGGGTTGTTGGCCAATCGAAGGGCTGCATTTTCGTCCTTCTCTGTCCAATGAAAATTCGACACGTCACGGCTCAGTCACCATTCCCCAACTACGTCGCGTTAATCAATAATTTTCATGGCGTTAAGGCTGACAATGGTTTGTGTTGCAAAGCTGTTCTTTATGCTTCTGGAGTTTAAAGAAGTTTACACAGAACATTCCAGAGACAGCAAAATCAAATGTTTTGTGCGCAACGAGAGAGGTAGAAAATTATACTAACCTGTAAGTGCTGTTGAATAAACGTTTTGTGTAGGTTGAATCAAGCAAGAAACCCTAGCCTAATGCTCTGAACCAGTTAGAACATCTCTAAAAATGCTGTTTATCCCTGAACCAGTTAGAACATCTCTAAAAATGCTGTTTATCCCTACTGTGTTTCTTTGCCACAGTCCTTGTATTGAATCTAAAGAAGCAGAAATTGCTGAGGCCTCTGGATGGGAAATTCATGACCATGGCGGGTTATGTGAACATGCAGTGGAAAAAAAGTTCATGGTGGGTTGTTTGAACATGGTGTGGAGACTTATCAGAGGGAATTTGGAGAGTGTTGTTGTTGACGAGTGGCAAAATATTACGATTTTCGACATGTAATGGCCACGCGTGTGGGATTAAGCATCGTAAGCTTCACAATGTACCCGTGTGTGGAAGAGTGAATTAATATAGAAAAGAAATTGCATCCTATTTGGCTTGTGGCTGATGAGTCATTGGGCATAGCCTTCATGACTCACCGGGCTGTTATAACTTAAACTTAAACTCCATTCTGTGTTTCCTCTAATTTGTTAAAAAATAAATTTGTTTTTTCCATTGTAGAATTGTTTAATTACATAACGATAGGGAAAACAAATAAATTTGAAATTTTGAAATTTTGTTGTTTGCTAATATCATCCATCATATTCGAATTTCTGACATTGATTTACAGATTTCATATGTCGCACAAATAGCATTATATTCGAATTTCTGATATTGATTTACAAATTTCATATGTTTTATAAATAGCAAGGAGTTAAAGAATTTTGTATGTATATGGGGAAAAGAGTTGGGTAGAAAGAAAAAGTATTATGTTCAGGAATTCAACCCCACTTGTGATCTCCAACAAAAGAATATATTGGAGCTAAATTATGTAGAGAGCAAAGGTTTTTATTACTCAATTAAGAACTAACTCACATCAACTTCGATGTGAAACTGGACCGTGGAAGAGACCTAAAGAAGCTTGGGAAGAAAGAGTATGTACTTTTTGCAGTTCTGCCGCAATGGAATCAGGAAAACATTTCATTTTGGAATGTGACGCTTTCAGACACATCAGAGACACTTACCGCACTTTGTTAGCATCAATTCCATGACATTGTCTTTTCAGTGAGGGAACTATTAAAAGGTTGGGTCAGCGCATCGTCAATTTAAATAAGCAAAAGATTAAATTACAGAAGGCAAAAAACAAGGAAGTTGGGGTCCCATAGACTATTTTTAGTCTCATGGACGTTAAAATATCATTCATTCATATGAGATGAGATTTTGGGATCTGTCTTCCCAGATTTCTATTGTCATTTCAACTTTGCACCTTATTAATATATCTCGCCAACTTATGATACAATATCAAGTATAAAATGTATTATAAAAGTTAAGAATTTCTAAATTTTATTTATTTATTTATATTATTTTATGAATTTTAATAAAATTGTTTTAAATAGATAAATATTTTTTGATAAATTTATTTTTTTTAATTATAAGTTTAAATTATTTAATATTTATTCATGGTTTTAAGGATGTTTTTATTTTTTTTGGGTCAATTTCAGTTAAATATTTTTAAAATCATAAGTTTAACTTATTTAATCTTTAAAGATGAAGTTTGAATATATGAAAATAAATTTAAAAATTATTTTATATGTGAAAATAAACTTAAAATTCTTTTATGCATTGTTTTTCAATCACATTTTGATAGGGAACTAACAACCTCCCCAGATATATGCAACACCTCACAAGCCACATATATCAAGAACTCATAGTTCAACCTAGAACCGAGATGTCTGGAGACCACGGGTACTGGAGCCGAGATCCCAGACTCCAACATGACGTTTATCCCTCCAACCTTACTATGGCGGGCCATGTCTCTTGGGACTTAAACCCGGGTGGATGGCATGGAAACCACCATCCCTACCAGTCGAACTAAGCACCCATTGACAATTCCCTTACGCATTTTACAATTTAAATTCTATAAGGACCAAGTGAGAAGCTTCAAGTTCCTTGGTACAGGAGATCCATTATGAATGTTGGTTGTGTTTTCCTTAATTGAAAATTATAATTTTTTTTAAATAGTGGGAAAACCTATCATAACTCGGTTGTTAAACCAATAGTGGGGAGCGCTATGACTGGTTGTGATTTGCGAATACACACTAACTCATCACTATTTTTCAAGGATGATGAAAATTATCAAATAATTTTCTATAAATATAAATTGTATAATATTAATTGGTTCAAAAATAAGCACATTTTGTGGCTACAGTTGACCCAGACTATTTTGGTGTTTTTTAAAAGCACGATTTTCGTGGTTGCAGTGAATTTGTTGTTCGTGCTTGCTTCTAGCACGAGGACTTTCTTTTGCTTCACTTTTATTTTTTCTCTTTTCCTCTCTTTAAGCCCTTCTAAAAGGTGAATTTAAAAACACTATTATTTTTTTTCTGCATAATTTTGCACTTTCATGACTACGAAAACAAGGAACGGTAACTCATGCAAAGACCTCAATGCTTTTATCCAAAGGTGTGGATGAATTGCATGGATGTATTTTGTTATTCGTTCTTTTCCTTTTTTTCTTCAAATCGTTTAGTTGGATAGTTATTAGTGTGCAAAGTAACACATGGAGGAAGCAATGCACTTTTGTTCTATGGATGATGATATTTTGGCCTTCTTTAGCAAGAAGCAGGATGAGGACAGTAGGAAAAGGATGAGTTGCAATGGCTGTTGAGTTCTACGTAAAGTTTGCAATGACATTTGCGTTCTTCAGCCTTATCTGCAGTGGATCGCATCCCGAAAGCCAAAGGGCATGCCACTGTACTTGTTGGGAAGTTCTTTGGCCATAGGGTTCTCATGTCGTTCATTAGCGCTTTGCCAAGTCATCAAAGGCTCGGTACATTCAAATTCAAAGCTTTAAGTGATCAATTTCTCAAATATTTAAATAGGATGTTCATTAACCCTATAAAATTCTTATCCAAATGTCTACTTTGATGTAAATTGAAGCTTTGGTAGATAAGTTCTTGTATCTTTATGTTGATAGCCATTTCTCTACGGGGTTGGGGTGGGCAGGCACTGCTCACCATAATCAATATCAAAGCCTCATTTTTGTGTACCTCCCTAAAATTAAAATATGACATGTGGAACAATTGAACCTTGACATGTGGTTGATCAATTCCAAACCCCATGCAATCTCCTCTCGATATTCGTCCTCGTCTTCATCCAAATCTCGCAGACCTTGCATTCAATATTATGGTCACAACTTGCATTGGTATACCCGAGCCACCTCTTTTTGAATTGAATATGCATGGGCCCTTACCCGCCTCTTTCTTCATTGAATAGGCATATTCCATGTTAATTGATGAAGCAATAGCATGAACAACAACACACGGAGCTTTCTCAAAGTGGGACATTGCAACAAGTTCAAATATTGTTTTTGTTTTGGTGGGCCTACTAGAGATGTCAGTGTATTTTTTATTTAGTGAAGGTGAGGATGCATTAAAACCTATTTCCTGAAACCATAATATCTAAGTTATATCTAAGTTATAAGAAGGCAAGTGGTGGATATAGTTTCAATAGGATAGTGGAGCTTCTAAGCATATGACAAGTTCACGTGAAGTGTTCGAGACTCTAACTGAATGGGACTCGAAGTTGCACATGATGGTTGGTGACAAGAGTCGGAAAGAGATCAAGGGGTCAGGTATTGTATCATTCGGGATGGAGTCAAGTAGGTTGTTGTGAGTTAAATGGTTTCAAAAAATCCTTCAGCTACAACTCATTGAACGCCCTTGAGCACACTCCTCATAAATGAAACCTTCAACAAAATGATTACAACTATCTCCAAAATCTCTCCATTGTGGAACGAGATACTAGGTTTGGAGTTTGATTCCTTGGCAAGGAAGGAACCAGTAGGCAAGCACAATGCTCTGACCATACAGTTGCTATATTTAGCTACAATTCCCTAAAATTTTGAAGGCAATAATCATAGCAAGATGGAGTCGAATAATAAAAATAATGACAAGACTAAAGATGCACATGGCTCCAATGAAATTATCATGAGGTTTTATGTAATGTTTTCCTTGAAGACTCCATAGGGCCCTAAAATGTGTATTAATTTAAGGATTGTTAGGTGGGAACTACTACGGGAATCAATTCATGACTTCTTCGCCTAAAGTGGTGTAGCTCCCCTGTTTATCTCTAGTTCAATAAAAGCAGTGGGAATCTCCAACCACGTATGGGGTCAACTCATTAACCCAAGGAGATCATCTATTCAATACTTTGTACGTACTTAACCTCTTGAATTTTTTTTTTGATGTTTCAACACTCAAGTTCTCCTATCTATAAATGACAAATAGTGTCAAGGTTGTTCTATCGAGGGAATTTTAAAAATGACATGTTATAATGTTTTATTGCGTAAGCTTTTATGTACTTAAAATAAGATAAGGGAGTTTTGAATTGAAAATTTACCTGCCAAAATATTTATAATGGTTTGGAAATGGAGTAGTAAATATTGTGGTTGAGTTTGTGAAAAGTCATTGTTAAGTGTGTTTTAATTATGATTATGTTTTAAGTATTATTATATTAAAGTGAGTTGGTTTTTTTAATAACTCTTGGTTGTTAAATGTAAATTATGGAGATGATGATTGACTTTGTGCAATTCATTTTTTTGGTTTCAGTTTTTTTTAGCATCATCTCGTGCAATGAGTGTTAAGTGGGTTATTAAAGCTCGCGATTATAAACAAATGATACTCATGGTATATGGGTCATATTGAGTAACCTAAAGTATTAAATATCCAATGTAGTTGGTCCCAAATAAATTTACCAATGCCTTGTCGAGTTAGTAAAATTAATTAGGTAATATAGGCCTCACCAAGGTTCAACTCTACTAAGCAACATGCTAGTGCATGTGCTCACACTTATAGATATGCCCCAGTGCATGCAACGATGGATGTCGATAGGTGTGAATCTTACGTGAATTTAGTGGAATAGATTACCCACCTCGCAGATGATTTGCCAAATATATCCAAATTTAACGGTGCTAATGGTTCCCCTTGATGCTAAATATTTATGCATCATTCACATCATGAAAAAATAAGGGCAGTGGAAAGGGTATTCATAATGTTTTACTACAAAGGGCCCCCACACAATTTATTTTTGTTAAGGCCACATTTGGTTTGAATTATGTTATGTCGAAGGAGTTTTTAATAACTTTTATTAGCTACAAACCATCAACCCCAACTTAGGGAGAAAAATCATCAAGAACATTTTTTTTAATTAGTTGACAAACCATGTCACACCCTCGAGACACATTTATAATATATGCACCATAGAACATGACATGATGTGAGCTTCACATAATGTCAGAGACTAAAGTAGTGGCTCAATACTAAAGTTTTGCAATTAATGAGCAACACAAAATGCCAATAAATTAATTCTTGAATGAGGGAGCTAAATCTAACATGGAAACTCTTCCATATCTCCCCAAATAGGTGATTGATTATCTACAACCTCTTGAACTATGGGCACATGTCCTTTATAAATCTAAATTTGGCCAATATAATTTAGGTGCCAACCCTTAGCACGCCACTTATTATGAAAATATTTTCCAGCCATTACATCCACACTTGAACCATGTACCCTGGCTATTTTATTCATAAACCACTTGAGATAATTTAATTCACTTATATTGCTAGAATTTAAACATTTTTTTAAATTTTACATTAAGACTTCCACCTCAGTCTAAACGATAATCACAAGTTGTGACAAGGAATAAATCAATATATCCCCTAAAACAAAATCTTAGTAAATGATGTACTCATTTGCAATATGAAATATTATTAGCAGTTGCAGCATCCAAATCACTGCAGCTACGTCGTTAATCATGCAATCAAATTTTTTCATTTAAAACACAGTTGCTTAAATTTAACTTTAACATAACCAAACATGCAAAGGTAGCAACTTTAGATAAAAAAATGAAAGATCACAATCTAAAACCAACAATTTCTCATAAAAAATCGAGGCTAATGAATACCTACGAGGCTGATGTGTCGAGTTTGATACCCTAAGGATTTCACGAAATCCTTCATATATTGCACATCGAACGCCCTTGCGCACACTTCTCGTAGATGAAACCTTCAACGAAACACTTACAGTTATCCCCAAATCTCTCCATTGAGGAAAAATATATGAGGTTTGGAGTTCGATTCCCTAGCAAGGCAGGAACCAATAAATAGGTACAATGCTCTGGCCATATAGCAACTAAATTTAGCTACGATTCCCCAAAAAGTTGAAGCCAGTCACCATAGGAAGACTGAGCCGAATAGAAAAAATAATGTCGATACTAGAGATGTGAAAGGCTCCAATGAAATTGTCAAGAGGGTTTATGTAATGTTTTCCTTGAAGGCTCTGCAGGGCCCCATGACATGTATTAATTTAATGGTAGTTAGATGTGAACTACTACATAAATCAATTCATGACTTCTTCACCTAGAGTGGAGTAGCTCCCTTGTTTATCTCTAGTTCAATAAAAAATAGTGGGCATCTACAGCCATGTATAGGGTCAACTCATAAATCCAAGGAGCCCATCTATTCAATACTTAATTTTATGTATTGTTGTAGCCACTACAACCACCCTCCGAAATTTGGCATCAGTCTGAAATTTTAGAGTCCTTGTTGCTTTTGACGATATGCATGATAGTAGGTTCGTCACCGAGAATCAACCTTGGGCCTAAAGGATCCACTAGGGCAGGTAACCTCTGGTCAAAAGCTGGTTTTGGGATGGTTTAACTTAGTTTCCTACATGTTTTAATTTTTCTTATGAGTGTGGTCACAAGCTCGCAATCTTCATGAATCCTGATCATGTGCGACTTAGCGACCTAGTGACCTATCGAGGTCACAAGGTCGCATTCTCTTTAAAATCCAACCCTTTGCGACTTAGCAACCTCGCGACCTATACTAGGTCGAATAGTCACTAGTTCACAAAGTCACAAAACCTTTTCACGATCCCACATTTGCGACCCTGCGACCTAGCAACCCCCAAGGTCGCTAAGTCGCACAGTCACATAGGTGTAACAAATATCAAAAGCTGCAATTTGCGACCCCGCGACTATGTGACCTTGTGACTACAATTAAGGCTCGCATGTGCGACCTTTTTATATATAGAAGGGTTGCGTAGGACGCATTCGACCTGTGCGGCGGAGCTTACGAAGTTGTATGACAGCCCAATCATAGGATGTTTTTAATCGGGTAAGTCGTTGAAGCCTCCTGCAATTTGCTTTTGTTTATCTGTATGCTTGCCTACCTTACCTAAAACTCACCTTAGTTGGTTATTAATATCTTAGGATCCTATTATCAGTGTCTTACCATAAACCATCTTTTCCTCTAAGCTCCCTCTCTTACATCGAATCATCCCATCATGCCCAGATTAACCTAGATCCCATTGTCTCCCCTCTACTACCTTGTGAGTTTCCTCCCAAGCCCTTAGTAGCCTCCTCAGCCTTGATTTCCCCCCTCCTTCTCTTGTTTTTTCTTTGTCACACGAAGTTCGCGTCGGCCCAGTCTGTCCAGAAAACCCTAATGTGACCTCACGACCTGGTCGCGAGGTCACTAAGTCGTCGAAGCCGTCAATTTTACTCAAACACGACCATGTGACCCTGCAACTAGGTCGCGAGGTCAAAAATCCACCACCCTAAGACCTATGTGACCATTACATATCACAATTGCCTGAAACCTCTTTGTGCTACCTACCATGTTGGTCACTTGACGCCCCATACCTGCCGAGGCGTTTGTTGTTTTAAACCGGTAACTCTACCTATCACATTATTGCATCCATGTCGTTTGTCTTATCAAGGGATTGTTTCTTGAACATGTCAGGTGATGTTGAAGTCGAACTTGATTATGTCTCGATCTTCTTAGCCTCAAGTAATATGGCAACCCCAACAATCCAACGACGGCACAAGAGCCCGGAAGTTGATTTTTTAGAAAGCAATGTACCTCTAGTGCTGACTCCCATCTATGGAGACACATCTTGCATATTTGGAAGGAATGCTAAAATGTCGTGGTATGACCTTTGCAAGGAATTTGTGAAAAAATAGTTCCCGGATGACCTAATAGACAACCAAGTGTACCTCAATGTTAAGAGATATAAACTACACTACGCCGCAACATACCCCCAAATCTTCCCATGTGTAGAAGTCGTTAATTGGATTCTGTAGAAAGTAGATTTTAAGCATTGGGTAATAAGAGACCATGTCGGGGTAGCTTTTGATAACTTGTCCCCCTTAGATGCCAACGTATACTACTCATTGTCGCACAAAGAAGAATCCTTCAACGCCCGATGGGTAGAAACACAAAATGTACAGGTTCACAATACTTTAAAGAGATGGTGGGAGGATCCCAAGAAATTCAAAGGCAGGAAACATCAGGAATATAATAAAGAGGGTCTTAGGAAGGTCTATAGGCTCATGGCTGCTATGATGTGTCAGATGTATGGGAGAGCAGATGCTACCACCTTCAATGGAGCTTGGGTCCCCTTAATGGACGCGTTCGCCACTTATGGAACACACTTCAACTGGGCCCACTTGTTAATTTTGGCTTGAGGGAAAACATATCAGCAGCAAAGGTTCCAGAGGAAGGGTTAGCATATGAGTTCTACATGGCCTCCTATCTTTTGGATGCAGTTTGTTCGCGATTCCATTTTGGCTAGTGGTCTCATAACTGGAGCGCAAAAACCGGAGGCCCAATACACAAAGGCTTGAAGATCTTATGGGACTCCAGGTTCAAGCAGGATATCGATCTTATAGCATATAAATTTATAACTACGCTTTACCTTTTTCTATTTGGAGAATATCCACCCTATATGTCAAGAAGAGCCATGGACATAGTCATTAAGGTGGCCCATTGGTTTCCCATTTAGGAAGGCACCCTCATCATAGTTTTTGGGTCCTTCAGGCAACCCCATGCATTGCCAAAGTTTTTCACTGATGAGCTATTACTGCAAGAATTCTGCTACGAGATGTTAGGCGGTTTCCCTAAAACATCAAGGAAAGGCAAGAAGAAACCATGGCCTACTCTGCCACTCGCCATCGGTTCCTATATAATCAAATATTTCAAAGAAGTAGAGGTGGAGGTCGAGCAAAGGAAAGGGTTTCATTTCATAAACTTGGATTTCCAATATGACAACCCAGAAAGGATCATTCTTGCACACTACAAATGGGCCAAGTTCAATTGGTCCTACCAACACACCAAAACGACACCAGAGGATGAGGTAAGGAATTGGTATGGCACACTCATACAAGTGGGCCCCAGAGAAGAGTTTGAAGCAGGAGAAGAACTAAAGGGACACTCTCATAACGACCTGAGCCTGCAGGATAGAGCTTCCGCCATGAAGCAGAAAACACAGATAAGAGGGGCTTTGACCTCCCAGGCCAAGAAACCGAATAATACCACAAGAAATAATCCCCCAAAGAACCTAGAAGAAGAAGGGGATAAAGAAACCTTACAACAACGGAGTACCACCCTGGCGAAGAAAAAGCAAAGGGAGGAAGAACTCAAAAGGACACAAGATGTGTTGGCCCAACAACAAGCGGAGGAAAGCTAAAGGCAGCAAGAAGAAGAGCAGCGAAAGAAGAAGCAAAAAAAAGAGCAGAAAAGGAGGTAGGCGAAATAAACATGCAAGAAAAGGGAGGAAGAAGCAAAAGAAAAAGAAGAGGAACAAAAGAAGAAAGAGGCAGAGGGAAAAATGAAATAGGAGAAGGATAAGGAGGAAGCGGAGAAAAGGAGGATATAAGAAGAAGCCCAAAAGCCATAGGAAGAAGCAGATAAAGGAGTTGAAGGGAGTGAATCAAAGCCATTACAACTTGGTAGACAAGCGGATATGGCCCCACCCAAAATTCCCTCGATTACTCCCATGACAAGCGGGCACCTTCCCCTCTCCGAGCTAGGAATTTCAAGAAAAAAAGAGGATGATATACTTGACTTGACAAGGTTTTCCTACGATCAATACACTCACAAGATTAGGCAAGAAAGGATCTGGAAGTTACAACTGAAAAGGACATAGTTTTGGATACCAGGATAAAACCCATACTAATAGCCTCAATCGAGACCGCTTTTGCAGCTGCTATGGAAGAGAATGTCAGAAGAATGAGTAGGGAAATCTTAGAGCTGCAAAACAAGCTCTGCATAGCTGAGCAGAAAGCCACTCAAGTAGAAGAAGAGAAAAGAGCCCCAGAATTAGAAAATTAAACACTTCATATCACACTCACCCACACTGGTGGATTGCAAGCCACTATTCAAGGAGAAATGGACATCTTGAGCAAGACCATGGTACAGGTTTATGAAGAAATGATGAGGCTATGACAAACAATCGCTCCCTTGGAAGGAGTCCAGACAGATAGAAGAAAGAAATCTGGCCAGTTAAAGGAGGTCTCCACAACACTCGACAACATGTTAGGTTGAACGAGAAGTACCCACAGGGCCCTGCTGCACTACTAAGGAGGGATTGGATCCGCACTCAGAATGACAAGGTACAAATGCGCATGAAATTGCAATCCTGCGACAAGCTCGTGAAAGATGTGGACAAAGTTATGACCACCTATGAACACGTCATCAGTTTTATTGACTCAATCGAAGAAGTTCACCACATACCCTCCACATGTATGCTGACTGATCAGAAGAGTCGAGAGGAGGTGCTACAGGGGATCGAGTCATTCATGGAACCAATTATACAGGAAGTCAGCTCAAAGGACCTCCAAGTCACCAAATAAAACATTGCACAATACATAATGGAGCCTATCATAATTTACATGAAGTTGGCCTCATTATCAAATCAAATCAGCTCGAAGAAATGCACGTTGGTCACGACGCGCTAGAATGATTACATATACTCAAGGAAGACATGTCGTAACTTACTCCAATAACTTCCTAATACCAAGCGTGGTAGGCATATCTCAAGGAGCAGCTACAGGTAGAAACTCTGGCCTTATCAATCACTAAATTGCTCTCCTAAAACTAAAGGGTTGGCAAGAGCTGTAAGGCACAGGTCGCAAATCCCGCCAAGTCGCAAGTCACGACCTGCCCTAGGTCGTAGGTCGCAGATGGCCCCAAGTCGCAAAGCACCTCACGTCTCAAGCCACCCAAATATTTAGGGAGACGAAAGGTCAAAGGGTAACCTAAGAGTCATTTTTTTCCCTATATGTATATCCTCGGGAAAGATTTGGATCTTGGACTCTTTAGAGAGATAATTGTATAGCATTGAATGTATGTTTCTGGAATGAATACAAACAAGTGTTTTGGATCTCACTATTGAATTAGACAAAGGCTTATTATGTGATGATGCTATGAATATAGTCCCCTCAAATGAATGATATTTCCTTTAACTATCAGTGCACATTTCTGCTCATTCATTTTTGTGTATTTGAGTTCCTTTGCGTACGTGGGTGGTATATGCTGGTATAATGTAGGGATATGTTGATGACCTGGGTTGTTGATATATGTCTGAATCTTTATTGAAGTGTGCATAAATGATAAATGAGACACTTAATCATAATGAACTGCTTCTTGTATGTTTAAGTCGATCTCAGTACAAGTCTGATCTCAGTGAAGTACTGCTAACAATGCTTTCCTTAATTTCATGCTTTAAATTTCACTTTGTTATTTATAGTATTATGTTTCACGGGGCATTCTTAAATCACTGACTTTGATTCGTTCGACATATGTGCTTTCCCCATAACTGCGAGTCTCCTCTCTATCCGAGAAAATGCATTTCTTTTACAATTTTATGGCAACCGGGCCTACATACCGAATGGAATCCCTACAACAAGCGGTGTAGAGTCTAATCGGTATTCTTCATAGAGGATATCCCCTCACCGTTGGCGAGTCATTTTACCTGTCAATAGAATTAGCGCTAGAAGGAGGGCCTAATGGCAGGTGCTGACGCACGCTCTCACCCAGAAGGTTCCCAGCAAGCTAGTAACATTCCTCTGCAAACCCCTCAAAACCCATTTACAGGCTCGTCTCTTGGAGATATCGGTTTTGGTAACATGGTTCCTTCGCCCTTTGAAGATACCCCTCCCGAGGAGGACCCCCCTTTCTATGAATTCATGTCAGATCAATTGAGTGCCTTGCGACTGCTTTCCCATGAGCTCTTCAGAGGTATCCAGAGAATCCCCACTACTAGTTCTCTATCCAACCCGTGAACCTTTGAGTCACACCATAATCGCTAGGGTGTCCTAGTCAATTCAATGCCTCGACTCATATGTCTAATGCTCGAGGACTATGTGGATGCAGTTGAACGGCTCTCGGTTGAAGGCCACGAGATCCCCCAAGAAATTGAAAGAGAGGGACTCGAGACCATTGCTACTAGGGTCCCCATTATTCTCCAACAAGGTATCAGTCCCTAGACTAACTCTCCTTTGCATAAAAACACCCAGACGAATGACCCACCCTGGAGATGCGCTGGAAAAGGTCAGGGGAATAGGGCCTGAGGGAACGACTGAAATACAGACCAAACCCACCACCTCCATTGAACCCGGAACCGACAACCATTTTTTTTTTCAACGAAAATTTCAGTGGTTTCGTAAATTTGAGGAAGTATAGGGATATTGAAAATTTGAGGGTTCCTCGAGATGAAGACATGCACTCCCAACACGAGGTCAGCGCTTCCAAGTACGACGTCAAAAGCGAGTCTGAACATGAAGTTGAACACGTCGTGATTTGACCCCTGCACAGAGCCTGTCGAGTGCAAAGCTTGGCCTAGATGGCGCAATCCCCCCTAGGCATCTGAGGTACGCTTCATGACATGCCCCGACACCCCGAGAAGCACTTACCCAAGTTCAATGCCGAAAGGGGGACATTAGCCGCAGATCACATCAGAAAATTCTACCTCGCTCTGCAGATGATGCGAGTGTAATATGATGACGTAGCATGCCAACTTGTTCCCCACACCTTGGAAAACAAAGCTGCTACCTAGTATCGTTTTTTGCCTATTGCCTCCATCCAGACATGGGAAGAGTTCCACTAGACTTTCCTTGAGAAGATTTCGGACGATAAGATCCCTTCCATGCTCCTCATGGAGTTGAACACCTTAAAGTGCCAGAAGAAAGAAGAAAGTCAAAGATTTCAATCAACGGTTCGCGAACATCCTGAATAAGTTCCCCCTGAACATGGTCCTTGATGATTCCATCACCATAGACTATTACACGAGGGCCCTTCCGCGAGACATCATTGTGTTTCTGAAACGCGAAGCCAGGATTAACTTAGCCGAAAATTTCACGATGACTCTTGCCATCGAGAAAGATATGTTATCCATAGGAGCTCTGGACCATGATAGTCGTGATGATCCAAAGTCCCCTAACCAAGAAGGTTCAACCCTCAACTGGTAAGTCGGGTGACAAGGAAAAAGACCCCTTCAACTTTGAAAGCATTGCTAAGTCACTAAAACTCCTAACAAATGAGGTATCAGATCTAAAAAGGAAAAACAATGATGTTGCCTCGTGTAGCAAGTTCCAAAAGCCTTTATTTAGAAAGATAAATAATACACTAAATCGTCCCCCTCTAAATCCCAACGCAAATTTCAACGTGGAGGAGATTGGAAAGGACAATTTATGTTCTTTCCAACAAGCCTCCCACTTAGAAAGAACTTGCCCCCAATGGATCAATAACATGACCGCAGTGGTGAATCAACTGCTAAAAGACCTGACGATATGAGAGCCTAAGGAAGAAGCTCCCCCCCCCCCCCCCAAATATGAAAATCAAGGGTCGCCAGTTTTGAATTTTGAATTGATCGGCTAAGAAGATACCCCATTTGTGGCGGAAATTAACATGTCCGACAACCTCCAATCCAAGCCTCCCCGAACCTACAACCTTAGGAGCTGGGGTCTAGTAGTTGATTAGGCTCTTGAAGAGAAAATGAAGGCATTCCTGAGGAATATCCTGCCACCTAACAAGGTAAACCAGGCCACAACTCCTACTTCAGAGAAGACCAGCCTCACCGCTGCCAGGGACACACCAAAATTTGTGGAGTCGCCAAATTCGCCTCACACGCCCACAGGAAAGACCCTCACACCCGGATCCTAGATACAACATTATCAAGGACATGAAGAAAACACGAGCCAATATTTTTCTTTATGATCTTGCCAAGATAGCCAACCAATGCGATTTGATTCCCAAAGCTTCCGCTATCCCCTCCTCAGCAAGTAGGTCATCTCCTTCGTCAAAAGCGAGCAGTTCAACACCTTCCCAAGCCATGGTAAACCTCCAATATATTGTCAATGCCATAAATTCTAACTCATGAGGGTCGACGCCCTCCGTCTCTCTTGTCACCATAACTGTGTTGTTGACTCTGGAGCATCTACCAATGTCATGCCCCTGTTTGTGTGCAAGAAGTTGAATATTCGACCCGAGAAGATCATTCAACTAGAGAGATCTCAAGTTCTTGTTGTAGGCGAGCTAAACAATATGTTAATTCATCTCTCCTCGGACTCCTGAGTTCATTAGTGCATTGACATAGTTGTCGTGGACATTTCAGAGGCTTATGGTTTGTTGTTAAGTTGAGACTAGTTGAGCAAGATTCAAGGCTACTTCGCCACAGATTGGTCCCATTTGTGGCTCTCATACAAAGGGAGAGACAACCAAATCAGGGTCAATAGCGAGTCGTACATGAAGCAATCATTGATCCCATTTGTTTCGCCCGAGAGGATCTAGGAATGTGCTTTTTAGAGGCCGCATTTAGGTGTTACCAGGCCATCCAATCCCGATCTCTTTAGATGCTCAATTAGAGTTACTCCCTTTTCCTCCACCTGATTCCATCACACTCGACATCTCGTCTGACACTATTGAGCTATCTGCCCCATCTGTAAACACATGCAACTTGGAAGCATCCCAAAGGGAAATTTGGAACCTATACTATGACGACTCTAAGACCCATGAGGGAGTCGGTTCCAGCTGCATCTTGATAGACCCCCAGAAGAATAAATTATTGATTTATTGCATGATAGAGTTCCAATGCACCAACAATACCGCTGAATACGAAGCACTAATCCTGGGACTCAAGAAAGCGATTGATCTCAAAGTTGGTTTCTTGAAGGTAATCGACGACTCTGAAATCATCACCAGGCAGGTACATAACACTATCCACTGTCTATCACTACATTCAAAGGGATATCAGCAAGTGGTATGGCATTTCATTTCTGCTTTCCATGCTTTTGACATTAAGTGAGTACCTAGGATGTATAATGTTGTTGTTGATACATTGGCCAATGATGTCGCTAGTTTTACCCAGTTAAGGGATGGTTTTTCTATTTAAATTGTATATAAACCTGCGGTGCTAGACAATGTGACTAATTTATGCATTTTCAACGATGATCAACAGGTGTTGGATTTCATGTTGAATGCATATGTGTTCAAGGATGTCGTTATAGAAGAAGAGGAACACGAGCTAGCTTTGCAAAAGGAAACAAAGGAATGAAAATGCAACCCCATACATAAAGGGGTTGTTTCGTTGGAAAATCTATTTGATTTGCAGAACCGATTCCGAGGGCCACCTAATACCAAAGTGAAAATCTCCACCTTATCACACGAGCAAGTGAATCTTGGGACAAAAACTAACCTAAAGTTGGTTAATCTTGGTACCAAGTGTACCCCTGAGGAACGACGTTCGTTCAAGAAGTATTGAGACGTTTTTTGCCTGGACATATGACGATCTGCGGATGTACGACAAGCGAATTATACAACACATGATACCATTGAAAGAAGGCGTTAGACTGTTTCAACAAAAAATAAGGAAAGTACACCCGACTCTGGAGCCACTGATTCAAAGGAACTCAAGAAACTCCTTGACGCTCGCATCATCTTCAAATTCAGGCATTCAACATGGGTGTCAAACTTGGTCCCTGTGCATAAAAAGTTCGGTGAAATCCGGTTGTGTGTAGACTTCTGAAATCTAAACCGAGCTTCCGATAAGGATAACTACCCTATTCCCCCCATGGAACAAATTCTTCAAATTGTGTCGGGCTCGAAGATGTTCTCTTTGTTGGATGGATTCTCAGGATACAACTAGGTGTTGGTTGGTGAGCTCGACCGTTTGAAGACAACATTCAGAACCAAGTGGGGAACGTTTGCATTCAGGTGCATTCCTTTCGGTTTAATCAATGTCAGAGTGACTTTCTAGAGGGCCATGGACACCACCTTCAGAGGATTGATGGGACAAAGCATGGTGGTATACCTAGACGATGTCACCATGTTCTCGAAACGCAGATATGACCATCTGCACCACCTGAAGCAAATCTTTGAAACATGCCGAAAGTATGGAATCTCGATAAATCATAAGAAAAGTATTTTTCACAGTCTCAGAAGGCAATTTTTTTGGCCACATTATGATCATAGATGGAATTTTAGTTGATACAAACTGCGTAAAGGCCAATGCATAGATTCCCCCCCAAGTAGCAAGAAAGGTATGCAGTCCTTCCTCAGTAAAATCAACTTCCTTCGAAAATTCATATCAGAATTTGCGCAAATTGTGAAACCCCTACAAAATATGATCAACAAAAGTGCAAGTTTCAAATGGAACCGGGCAGAGAAGGAAGCATTCGACAATATTAAGAAGGTCATCATAGAAGCACCAACCCTTTACAACCTAGATTTTAGCAAAGGCTTTGTCTTGTATACCTTTGCCTCAGACTCATCACTAACATCAGACCTCACCCAAAATGATGACGATCATGATGAACAACCCATATCATTTATGAGCGTAGGGTTGCAAGGCTCCGAGCTGAATTATCCATACATTGATAAAAAATCATACGCGGTATATAAGGCACTTAAGCAATTTAGGCTGTATATCCTAAAGAACCATGTTACAGTGTTCGTCCCTCATCCAGTGGTACATTCATTATTCATATAGTAAGAATTGGGTAAGCGACAGTGCAACTGGATGGTGTGTCATCAAGAATATGAATTAGAATTCAAACTCACGCACACGGTTAAGGGCCAAGGTCTGTGCAAGTTGGCTGTTGATCTTGCCGACTTGCAAAGCAATGATGGAGAGTGTTGGGAAGATGAAATTGAAATGTACCAAACAGACAACACGCCCCCACCGGGCTCTCCATCATGGTACTCAGACCTTATGCAATATCTTGGTCATGACACCTTGGATCCAACTCTAACAACTAAAAAAAAGCGAGCCATAGGTTTGAAAGTTGCTTCCTATCAGATGTTGCAAGGCAATTTGTTTCGCAAACATCACAATGGCGTACTGTTGCATTGCTTAGAATTCAAGGATGCGCAACGAATCCTAAAGGGGCTACGCGATGGACCAGTCGGGGGGCATTACGCGGGTGATGCTACAACACATAAGGTCATGCGAGCCGATTTCTACTTGGCTGCCATGTTTATAGATTGTCATGCCTATGCTCGGAAATGCCCCTCTTGTCAAAGAATTGTCGGTAGGGAAGCCCGACCATCCAAGCTGCTACAATCTATCGCGGTGGAGGAACTATTCCAGCAGTGGGGTCTAGACGTGATCGGGGAGATACTGCCACACTCCTCAAAGTAGCACTGATATATCCTTACAACCACAGACTACTTCATGAGATGGTTCGAGGCGGTACCATTACGCCAAATCAATGATCAGGAGGTAATAACTTTCATTACTCAGCACAGCGTAACCAGGTTCGATGTCCCAACCTCTCTCGTTTTTTTTTATAATGCTACATATTTTTCATCATTTAGGCTATATGATTTCGCTCTAGAAAATGGTATCGTTTTGAAGCATTCTGCCAACTATTACTCACAAGGCAATGAGCTAGCCGAGTCGACCAACAAGAACCTAATCCAGATCATCAAGAAAAAATTTCTATCCCAACGACAAATTTGGCACAATGCCCTTAGCAACGCCCTGTGGGCAGATAAAGTCACACCCAAGCCTTCTCTTGGGACTTATCCTTTCTTCCTTGTCTACGGGAAAGAGGTCATACTCCCCCCTAACCTTTCCTTGCCTGCCCTCCAATTATCCCAAGAGTCGCATGGCACCCCTTGCCCTATCTTGTGGTCCTGTATAGACACCTTGCTGAAACTAGAGGAGGAAAGACTAAAAGCCAGGGAGAAATTCGCCATCCACCAGAGCCAGATCAAATGATGGTTTGACAAAAAGTTCGCTGGGAATAAGGAGTTAAAAGTCAGTGATCTAGTCCTCAAATGGGACAAGTCCCATGAGGACAAGGGAAATCACACTAAGTTTCAAGCCTTGTGGACGGGACCGTTTCAGATCAAAGAAAAGGTTGGCCAATATACGAATAAACTGCAAACCTTGGAAGGGAGGGTTGAAACTCTCCCGATGAATGGCCATGACCTTAAGCACTACTTCACTGAAATCCCTTGGGTTGTCTCCTCACCTTGTATCATAGTCTCAATTTCCTTTATTTTCCCAGCATGTTTTGTGTTTCATTTATGATCTCGCATTTTTTAGTTGTTTTCTGGTTGTGTTCAATAAGTAGATTTCCTCGAGCAAGGTTTCCAAAACTTCTCTGTCCAGTGCCTTGGTTATGAGGGACAACACAATTGTTACTCAATTGGAAATCTGCACCTAAATCTCCACCTGCAATGAATCAACCCTCAAGCCCCTTTGGCCTAAGTATGATGTTGGGACACCGCCTCGTGGGGGAACTTGGCTGAATCAAGAGATCCTAGTGCAATCAGCCGATCCCGCGTGTTGGCCTGGCATTGCTGTGGAAATTTGACTAATAATACATGTGACTCGATGAAGGGGAAAGAGCTAATTTTAACCGACAAAAGGGTGTTCAGGAAAACCTAAAAAAGTCTCTCAATAAAGACCAAAAACAACCTCTCTTGCAAGTAAAATAAGTCGGGATCCCTCATCCACCTAGGAAATATTTGCCGCAACAAATAAGTGCCTCAAGCACACGCAAATAAGTGCTATAACCACATAAAAAAATAAGGGTAAAGAATTAAGAAAGGCTTCCTGCGCAGAGAGGCGATATGATGACTTTGTCGGGGTACCATCTAGGCTCGCTGGTGGCAGAGCAACGTTCATGATTTAAAGGCAGTGACTCCGTCAGGTCCCTCTTAGGCTTGCTAGTAGCGGAGCAAAACAAGAGACAGATAAATTAAACCGAACCCCACAAAGCTCACGATATTACTCCAACCCCTTTGTCTAGTCACTAGGATACAAAACATGGTGGGTGTAATACGAGTCGATGCAGCCAGGGTAGGCCAATACATGAAGGTTAAAGAGGAGGCTAGTGGGACCCACAAAGACGGAAGGAAGAGCCTATTAAGCCCTTCCACCCCCCAAGATAAAACGTAATCAGAGATTCGAGATTCTACCAATGAATCTCCAATTGTTGTAGCCGCTATAACCACTCTTTGAAATTTGGTATCAGTCTAAAATTTCAGATCCCCTATTGCTTTTGACGGTATGCATGATCGTAGTTTCATCATCGAGCATCAACCGTGGGCCTAAAGGATCCATCGGGGCAGGTAACCTAGGGTTAAAACCTGGTTTTGGGATGGTTTAACTTAGTTTCCTACATGTTTTAAATTTTCTTCTAAGTGTGGTCACAAGGTCGCAATCTTCATAAATCCCGATCATGTGCGACTTAGCAACCTGGCAACCTATCCAAGTTGTGGGTTCGCAAGATCACATTCTCTTTAAAATCCAACCCTTTGCGACTTAGCAACATCGTGACCTATACTAGGTCGCATGGTCGTGCAAATTCACAAAACCTTTTCATGAGCCCACATTTGGGACCCTGTGACTTAGCGACCTAGCAACCCCAGGTCGCTAAGTTGCCAAGTCGCAAAGGTATAAAAGATATCAAAAGTTGTGACTTGCAACCTCGCAACTGTGCGACCTTGTGACTGTAATTAAGGCTAGCACATGCACCTTTTTATATATATAAGGGCCGCATAGGTCGCATTCGACCTGCGCGATGGAGCTTACTAAGTTGTCTGACAGCCCAATCAAAGAGTGTTTTTATCTGGGTAAGTCACTGAAGCCTCCTGCAATTTGATTTTGTTTATATGTATGTTTGCCTACCTTACCTAAACCTCACATTAGCTGGTTATTAACCTCTTAGGCTCCTATTATCAGTGTCTCACCATAAACCATGTTTTCCTCTAAGCTCCCTCTCTTTCACCAAGTCGTCCCATCATGCTCAGATTAACCTAGATCCCTCTGTCTCCCCTCTGCTACCTTGTGAGTTTCCTCCCAAGCACGGAAGTTGATGTCCTAGAAATTGATGTACCTCTAGTGTTGACTCCCATCTACGAAGACACAACTTCCATCTTTGGCAACAATACTAAAATGTCATGGTATGACCTCTACCAAGAATTTTTGAAACAAGAGTTCCTGAAGGACCTAGCAGATTGCTAGGTGTACCTCAATGTTAAGAGATCTAAACTACACTACTTCACAACACACCCCCAATATTTCCATGTGTTGGGTATGTGTTATGTTCTTTCCACGATTAGTCCCACGCGCTGTATGTTGCGTCGGGTGCAGCAGGGGGGTCACAGGGGGGGGGCGGCAACGCCCTGAGAATTCTTTTTTTGGTGTGCAGACCCACTCATAGGCGGACCCACCCATGGCTTTGTGCATGAGTTTGCACATGGTTTTTGGGGGACGATGGTTTTTGGCCCCTGGTGTTTTGTAGATACAGTCAAGGGAACTACAGTTATGTTCTAATCCAGGGTTAATGGATTGGGGTTTATGTATGCTTCGACATGTATATTTATGTGTTGTAACACTAAAAGGAATATAATGAAAAATAAAGTTGGTCGTCCCTATTTTGGATCCAGGGGAAAATCTCTGTGTATATATGTTTTATGTTTTATGCTCTCGCTATTGTTTATTTTCTATTTTAAGATTCGTTTGTAGATAATTTTTGTACAGGGTTAAACCTACACCATGTGCAGAAGTTGTCGATTGGATTATGTAGAAAGTAGATTCTAAGCATTGGGTAATAAGAGACCATGCCGGGGTAGATTTTGCTAAGTTGTCCGCCTTAGAAGCCACCATATACTACTCGTTGCTGAACAAAGAAGAATCCTTCAACTCCCGAAGGGTAGCAACACACAATGTACATGTTCATGACACTTTAAAGAGTTGGTGGGAGGGTCTCGAGAAATTCAAAGGGAAGAAAGATCGGGAATATAAGACAGAGGGTCTTAGGAAGGTCTATAGGCTCATGGCTATTATGGTCTGTTGGATGTATGGCAGAGCAGATGCCACCACCTTTAATGGAGCATGGGTCCCCTTAATGCATGCGGTCGCCACCTACAGAACACACTTCAACTGGGCCCACTTTCTAATTTCGGCTTTGAGGGAAAACATATCAGCAGCAAAGGTTCCAGAGGAAGGTTTAGCATCTGATTTCTACATGTTCTCCTATCTTTTGGATGCACTTTGTTCATGATGCCACTTTGACCAGTGGTCTCATAACTGGAGCACAAAAACCGGAGGCCCAATACACAAAGACTTGTATATTTTATGGGACTCCAGGTACAAGCAGGATATTAATCTTATAGAAGAGAACTTTATAACTGTGCTCTACCTTCTGCTATTCGGAGAAGATCAACCATGAATGTCAAGAAGAGACTTGGACACGGTCATTAAGGTGGGCCACTGGTTTCCCATTTAGGAAGGCACCCTCATTATAGTTTTTGGGTCCTTCAAGCAACCCCATGCATTGCCAAAGTTTGTCACCGATAAGCTATTATTGCAAGAATTATGTTACCATATGTGAGGCGGTTTCTCTAAAACACTAAGAAAAGGTGAGAAAAAACCATGGCCTACCCTGCCACTCACCATCCGTGCCTATACATTCAAATATTTCAAAGAAGTAGAGGCAGAGGGCGAGCAAATTTCAAAGAAGTAGAGGCAGAGGGCGAGCAAATAAAAGGGAATCATTTCATAAACTTGGATTTCCGATCCTATGATGGAGAAAGGATCGTGCCTGTGCACTCCAAACGGCCCAAGTTCAATTGGTCGTACCAACACACCGAAACAACACCAGAGGATGAGGTAAGGAATTGGTATAACACATTCAGACAAGTGTGCCCCAAAGAAGAGTTTGAAGCAACATAATAACTGAAGAGACACTCTCATGACGTCTTGAGCCTATAGGATAGAGCTTCTGCCATGAAGCAGAAAACACAGACAGGAGGGGCTTCTACCTCCCAAGCCAAGATATCGAAGAATACCAGAGGAAATAATTCCCCAAATAATCTAGAAGAAGAAGGGGATAAATAAACCTTCGAACAACAGAGTACCACCATGGTGAAGTAGAAGCAAAGGGAGGAAGAAATAAAATGACACAAGATGCGTTGGCCCAACAACAAGCAGAGGAAAGCCAAAGGCAACAAGAGGAAGAGCAGAAAAAGAAGCAGCAGAAAGAAGAGCAACAAAAGGAGGCAGGAAGAAGAAGAACACAAGAAAAGGGATGAAGAAGCAAAATCAAAAGAAGAGGAACAAAAGAAGAAAGAGGTAGAGGGAAAAATGAAATAGAAGCAGGATAAGGAGGAAGCAGAGAAAAGGAGGATAGAAGAAGAAGCCCAAAAGCGGCAGGAAGAAGCAGGTAAAGGAGTTGAAAGGAGTGAATCACATCCATTACAACTTGGTAGAGCGGATTTGCACTCGCTTGAAATTCCCCCGATTACTCCCATGACAAGTAGACACCTTCGCCTCTTTGAGCTAGGCATTTCAAGAGAACAAGAGGATGATATAGTTGACTTGACAAAAGGTGTCCTACGATCAGTACACTCACAAGATTAGGCAAGAAAGGAGGAAATATCTTGCCCGGAACCCAACCGAGCCTCTGGAAGTTATAACTGAAAAGGACATAGTTCTGGATACCAGGAAAAATCCCATAATGATAGCCTCGGTCGGGACTGCTTTTGTAGATTCTATGGACGAGAATGTCAACAAAATGAGCATGGAAATCTTAGAGTTACAAAACAAGTTGCGCATAGTTGAGCAGAAAGCCACCCAAGTAGAAAAAGAGAAAAGAGCCCTGGAATTAGAAAATCAAACACTTCAGCTCACACTCACCCACACCGGTGGATTACAAGCCACTATTCAAGGAGAAATGGACATCTTGAGTTAGACCATGGTGCAGGTTTATGAAAAAATGATTGAAGCTATGAAAAATAGTCACTCCCCTGGTAGGAGTCCAGGAAGATACGATAAACAAATCCACCCAGTTAAAGGAGGCCTCCACATCACTCGAAAACATATTATATTGGTGTGAGAATCACCCACAGGGCCCTGTTGCGCTGCCAGGGAGGGATTGGATCCACACTCAAAATGACAAGGTACAAATGCGCATGAAATTGTAATCCTGCGACAAGCTTGTGAAAGATGTGGACAAATCTATGACCACCTATGAACACCTCATCAGCGATATCGACTCAATGGAAGAAGTTCCCCACGTACCCTCCACAGGTACGCTGACTAATCAAAAGAGTTAGGAGGAGGTGCTACAGGGGATCGAGTCATTCATGGAACCAATCAGGCAAGCGGCCGACTCAAAGGAAATCCATGCCACCAAAGAAAACATTTCACAATACATCGTGGAGCCTGTCAAAATTTACACAAAGTTGGCCTCATTATCCAATCAATTCAACTCGAAGAAATGCACGCTAGTCCCTGACACACTAGAATTCTTACATAGACTTGGGGAAGGCATGTTGCAACTTACTCCGATAGTTGCCGAATACCAAGCTTGGCAGACATATCTGAAGGAGCAGGTACAGGTAGAAACTCTGGCCTTATCAATTAGCAAGTTGCTCCCCTAAAACTAAAGAGATGGCAAGAGTTGTAAGGCACAGGTTGCAAGTTGCAAATCCTGGCAAGTCGCAAGTCGTGACCCGCACCAAGTCGCAGGTTGCAGATGGCCCCAAGTTGCAAAGACAAGTCATCTCAACAGTTAGAGAGACGAAAGGTCAAAGGGTAACCCAAGAGTCATTTTTTGTCCTATATGTACCACCTCGGGAAATATTGTAATGTGTGTGTGTGTGTGTTTTTGGACTCTTGACAGAGACAATTGTGTAACATTGAATGTATGTTTCCGGAATGAATACAAAGGAGTGTTTTGGATCTTACTATTGAATTAGACGAAGGCTTCTTGTGTGATGATGCTATGAATATAGTCCCCTAGAATGAATGATATTTCCTTTAACTATTAGTGCACATTTATGCTCATGCATTTCCGTGTATTTAAGTTTATTTGCATACGTGGGTGGTATATGATGGTCTAATGTAGGGACATGTTGATGACCTGGGTTGTTGATATATGTCTGAATCTTTATTGAGGTGTGCATAAATGATAAATGAGACACTTAATCATAGTGAATTGTTTCTTGTATGTTTAAGTGGATCTAAGCACAAGTATGATCTTAGTGAATTTTTGCTAACAATGTTTTCCTTAAGTTTCATGCTTTAAATTTCTCTTTGCTATTTATGGTATTATGTTTCACAGGGCACTCTTCTATCACTGACTTTGATTCGTTCGACATCTATGCTTTCCCCATAACTGTGAGTCTCCTCTCTGTCTGAGAAAGGACATTTCTTTTACCAATTTGATGGCAACCAGGCCTACATACTAGATGGGATCCGTACAACAAATGGTGTAGAGTATAATCGAGATTCTGCATCGGGGAGATCCCCTCACTGTTGGCGAGTCATTTTTACCTGGCAACACGTACTTAATCTCATGAAAATATATTTTATGATGTTTCAACACTCAAGTCCTCCTATATTTAAACGATAAATAGTGTCAAGGTTGTTTTATCGAGGGAATTTTAAAAAAATTACACGTTATAACATTTAATTGCATACTCTTTTATGTACTTAAAATAAGAGAAGGGAGTTTTGGATTGAATATTTATCTACTAAAATATCTATAATGGTTTGGAAATGGAGTAGTAAATTAATTGTGGTTGAGTTTGTGAAATTTTATTGTTAAGTTTGTTTTAATTATAAAAATATTTTAAGTATTATTATATTAAACCGAGATAGATTTTTAATAAGTCTTGGTTATTATATGTAACTTATGGAGATGATGATTGACATCGTGCAATTCATGTTGTTGGTTTCAATTTTTTTAGTATCATCTCATGCAATGAGTGTGAAGTGGACTATTAAATCTTGTGATTAATAACAAGATACTCACAGTAGATGGGTCACATTGAGTAACCTAAATTATTAAATATTCCTTGTAGTTTGTCCCCAAAAAAATTACCAATGCCTTGTTGAGTCGGTGAAAGTGAATAGCTAATATAGGCCTCCCAAATGTTCAACTCTACGTGACATGCTAGCGCATGAGATCACACTTATAAATGTGCACCAATGCATGCAACGATGGTTGGAGATACAATGTGAATCTTACACGACTTTGGTGGAATAAATTGCCCACCTAACAATTATTTTGCCAAAGATATCAAAATCTAATGGTGTTAATGGTTCCCTTAATGGTAGATCTTTTTGAATCATTCTCATCATGACAAAAGAAGGGTAGTGGAAAGGGTATTAATAATGTTTGACTACAAAGGCCCCCCACACGATTTAATCTTTTTAACGCTACATTTGGTTTGAATTAAGTTGTATTAAAGGAGTTTTTAATACCTTTTATAAGAAAATGATCATCAACCCCAACTTAGGCAGAAAAATCACAAAGAACATTTTTAAAAATTAGTTGACAAACTAGGTCACACTCATGAGACACATTTATAATATATGCACCATAAAACACGACAGGTTGTGAGCCTGATACAATGTTAGAGACCAAAGTAGTGGCTCAACACTAAAGTTCTGCAGTCAATGAGAAACACAACATGCAAATAAATGAATCCTTGAGCGAGGGAGGCAAATCTAGCATGGAGATTCTTCCATATCTCTCCAAATAGGTGATTAATTATCTACAACCTCTTGAACTTTGGGCACATGTCTTTTGTAAATCTAAATTTCACAAATCGAATTTAGGTGGCAACCCTTGGTATGCCACTTATTATGCAAATATTTTCCAACCATTGCACCCACACTTGAACCATGTATCCTAGCTACTTTGTTCATAAATCACTTGAGATAATTTAATTCATTTATATTAATAGAATTTAAACATTTTAAAAAATTTACATTCAGACTTTCAGCTCAGTCTAAATGACAATCACAAGTTTTTATAGGGAATAAATCAATATATCCCATAAACCAATGCTTAGTAAATGATGTTCTCATTTGAAATATGAAATATTGTTAGCAGCTACATAATCCAAATCAATATGGTTGTGACATTAAATCATGCAATCAAAATTTATCATCTAGAACATTGTTTTTAAAATTTAACTTTAATACAACTAGACATGCAAAGGCAACAAATTCAGATAAAAAATGAAAAGTGGCAATCCAAAACCATCAATTTCTCATAAAAAATCAAGGCAAATGAATACGCATGAGGTCAATGGGTTGAGTTCGATACCCCAAGGATTTCACGAAATCTTTTAGCTACAATGCATTGAACGCCTTTGCACACACTCCTCGTAGATGAAACCTTTAATGAAACACTTACAACTATCCTTGAAATATCTCCATTGAGGAACGACATACGAGGTTTGGATTTCAATTACTTGGCAAGGCAGAACCGGTAGGCAGGTACGATGCTCTGGCCATGTAGTCGCTAAATTTAGCTATGATTCCCCAAAAATTTGAAGGCAGTAATCATATCAAGATAGAGTGAATTAATAGAAATAATGGTGGGACTAAAGATGTGCATGGCTCCAATGAAATTACCAGGAGGGTCTATGTAATGTTTTCCTCTAAGGCTATGCAGGGCACTAAGACATGTATTTAATTTGTGTTAGGTGGGAACTACTACATGAATCAATTCATGACATATTCACCTAGAGTGGAGTATCTCCTCTTTTTATCTCTAGTTCAATAAAAAACAGAGGGCATCTCCAACCACGTATAGTGTCAACTCATTAATAGAAGGAGCTCATATATTCAATACGTTGTACGTACTTAATCTCATGAAAAAATATTTTATGATGTTTCAACACTCAAATCATCCTATCTTTAAACAATAAATAGTGTCAAGGTTGTTCTATTGAGGGAATTTTAAAAATGACATGTTAAAATGTTTAATTGCATAATATTTTATGTACTTAAAATAAGAGGAGGGAGTTTTGAATTGAAGATTTGCATGCTAAAATATTTATAATGATCTGGAAATGGACTAGTAAATTAATTGTGGTTGAGTTTGTGAAAGTTCAATGTTAAGTGTGTTTTAATTATAATTATTTTTAAGTATTATTATATTAAAGTGAGTTGGTTTTTTTAGTAAGTCTTGGTTACCATACGTAAATTATGGAGATGATGATTGACTTTATGCAATTCATTTTGTTGGTTTCAAGTTTTTTTTAGCATCATCTCATGTAATGAGTCTTGAGTGGACTATTAAAGCTTGTGATTAGTAACAAATGATATTCATGGAAGATGAATCACATTGAGTAACCTAAAGTATTAAATATTTCGTGTAGTTGGTCCCAACAAATTTTTACCAATGCTTTGTCGAGTTAGTAAAAGAGAATAGCTAATATAGGCCTCACCAATGTTGAACTCTACTAAGTGACATGTTAGTGCATGTGCTCACACTTGTACATGCATACTAGTGCAAGAAACGATGGTTGGGGATAGGTGTGAATGTTGCTTGACTTTGGTGGAATGGATTATCCACCTCACAATTGGTTTGCCAAAGATATCCCAAATGAATGGTGCTAATGGTTCCCCTTAATCCTAAATGTTTATGCATCATTCTCATCATGACAAAAGAAGGGAAATGGAGAGGGTATTCATAATGTTTGACTACAAAGGCCCCCCACAAAATTTATTTTATTTAAAGCCACATTTGGCTTGAATCGAGTTGTGTCAAAGGAGTTTTTAATACCTTTTATTAACAAATGACCATCAACCCAAACTTAGGAAAAAAAAATAATCAAGAACATTTTTAAAATTAGTTGACAAACCAAGTCACACCCTCGAGACATTTATAATATATGCACCATAAAACATGACAAGTTGTGAGTGTGATACCGTGTTAGAGACCAAAGTAGTGGCTCAACAATATAGTTTTGCAGTTAATGAGCGATGCAACTTGCAGGTAAATGGATCTTTAAATGAGGGCGCTAAATCTAACATGGAGAATCTTCCATATCTCCTCAGATAGGTAATTAATTATATACAACCTCTTGAACTATGGGCACATATCCTTTATAAATCTAAATTTAGCCAATCTAATTTAGGTGGCAACCCTTGGTATGTCACTTAGTATGCAAATATTTTCCAAATATTTCACCCACACTTGAACCATGTACCATGGATACTTTGTTCATAAATCACTTGAGATGATTTAATTCACTTACATTGCTAGAATTTAAATATTTTGTAAAATTTTACACTAGGACTTTCAGCTCATTCTAAACAATAATCACAAGTTTTGATAGAGAATAAATCAATATATTCCCTAAAACAAAATCTGAATAAATGATGTGCTCATTTGCAATATGGCATACTATCATCAGCTACACCATCCAGATCATTGTGGCTACGACATTAAATCATGTTGTTATCAAAAAATTGTACTTGATTGGCTGCTTATCAAAAAACTTAGTGTAACTGTTTCAAACCACTTCTAACTGAAGCTTAGCCCCTTCCATTTGAGAGGTCTCTCTCAAGGGGGATTTATGATATTAAATAATGATATAATAGATGGCTAACTCTATGGGAAATGTAACTTGTTTTTTATGTTTGCAGGTTGATAAGAATGCAGGCTTGCTACCATTGGGCTTATGGAGTCTACAATCAGTAGTTTCAGTGGCAAGGTTTCTTGACATGGAATCTGAGGCAGAGAGAGGTCTTTAACAGAGGAAATTCACACATAAAACATAGGATAACACAATCATTTCATCACTAAAGGAAGTCAGAGCATAAACTTATGAATTATGATTAATAGAGATGAAATCTACTGCAAGTGGTAAAACATAAAGATATAGATCAATAAGACATTAAAAACCTCGTGAGAATCTCAAGTCTATCAAGAAGAAAGTCACTCTGTATTACTGATATAAGTCAAATACATAAAAGCAGCAGTGTTGTGCAAAAAATATCTGACCCCTTGACTACTTTGATACTTTGTCTTTAAATATACCTTATTTACAATAAGGATGATCTGTCTGGTGGCTATACCATCGAATTCTCCTATGACACATCACATAACTGAAATATATGACTTCTAATAGAAAGCTGACAACTACGCCTTAAAGAAAACATCTCCTAATAGAACTCTAACTCCTATTTATTACATACTCTACCTTATCTTGTGAAACAGTTACATGACAGTTACAAAATAAGCATCACATGCTTGAAAGACACATGATAGAGTTCATTACCACTTTACATATTTAAAACCCTCCTAGACTTGTGCAGGATAACCCTACTTTTTAGGAATGCATGATCCTTATCTTCAAATCTGCTTTGGCTGATGACCTGTCTTCATAGCACTCCCTTTGATTCATAAGTTTTTGATGATAAGATCCATTGACATGTTGGAGGAGTCCAACTATCCAAAACTACCATTAAGATGCTCCAAAACCTTTAGCAATTGCTCGCTACGAAAACATGACAGTTTCGTAGCGAGTTTTGGTAGCATTGAAAAAATGACTTCTGCACCCAATAACTTCACTCCTTTGATGTTTCATGATGTCAATCAAGTCATGAAACATCACCACCATGAATATCCCTCCTTGAAAACTGAAAAAAGTGACTTTAGAAGCAAAAAGGCTGCTACAAGTTTTTTCGTAGCGTTTTCCTGGCTTTAAGCCTAGGAAACACTACGAAACTGTGTAAAAACATAGGATTTGCCTATTTCAAAACTGTCTTCACAAAATGACCTCTAGCTGCAAAATCTTGATTTTCTGCATGTAATGAACCCTCTAAAACATATTCAATCTCATCTTATGGCTCATGTGGTGTTACCTCCTCATTTATGATCAATTGAGCTATGTGCTCCTCAACCACAGTCATCTTTAAACCTTTATTTTCCAGCTCTTCATGAATCAGTTCCAATTGTTCTTGAAGGTATTTGACTTGGTCTTTTAGTGTCCTATTCTTGTATTGTAGGTGCAGGTTTACCTTTTTAATGTTCTTTACCTCTCTTCTTAGTGGCTGAGTCCACTTTATCAATTTTTTTATGTTGTCCAAGGTCTTTGAGACACTTGTGACTTGATCCTCCCAAATATTCCTCATTTGTTCAAACTGTACTCTTTCATCTCTATGCTTCTTTGCCTCTTTCCTCAATACTGATATATCTTCACTTGCATATTTCAAATTCTCCTTAAGGACTTCAACTTCTGACTTTTCAATGATTTTCTCTTTTCCCTTCTTTTTTTTGATGACTAATTCTTCTTTTGCAGGTGAGGAGAGATCTATGATGCTTGGTGGTGGCTGAGTAGTTTCACTGACCTTCTGAGCCTCTTTGCTACTTTCTAAGACCTTTCTTGCATGTCTTGTAATTGGTTTTCTAGCTTGAAACATGAAACCAACATCATCACCTGCAAATTCTAACTTCTTAGTTGTTTTGTCTTTCTTAAGCTTCCTTCCTCCCTCATATATGTCTTCAGCTTGAACAATGGGAGTTCCTTCAATATCCATGGCATGCAATATGTCCTCTAAGTTACGCATAACCACTGTTTGGCTCCTTGTAACTCTCTTGATACCATGCTTTTGTTCTACATGTGTAGATTTGGGTGTGTCAATCTTCTACAAAAGCTTTGTCCCTGCGCTCACTGGTTCAACTTGCTCTGCCATTGTGGGTGATGAAACATCTCTAGGTTTGGGAACTCTTTTAGGAGTAACAAAATCTATTTCAAAACCACTGATGAACAGAAAGGATGTCCAATCTCTGCCTAATCTCTTCAACTCCTCTAACACCAACAACTTAATCAAACCATGATGAAATAGAGAGGTTTCATTTCCTTTTGTTTTAAATTGAACCTTATCTGACATTTTACCTAAACTTATATATAAGTAAAAGGGTAAGTCGAAAGCCTAAGGTGGTAGGAGCAGACTATGTGAAACCTCCCTTCACATGTGAAGTACTTCTGAACGATCATCAACAACTTTGAGTAGTTGTCTTTCATGTAGCTCCTTAGGATAACATTTGTGAGATCAATTTCACCATGCTCTGGCTTGATGAATTGTTTGCAGTCCTGCATGGTGAACTTGATGCCTTTAAACCATTGCTCCCCTCCTCTAGGGATTCATGTTGCTGTTGAGATACTGTCTGGTGTTATTGTGAGATTTAACATTCCCACCTTTGTAGCTGATCCAGTGAAACTTTTGGCAAACTCCTTTGAAACCTGAGGCAATGACCACCTTTTTTAGTCTCCTTTCTTGTAGCCATAGTGAATTTATATCTTCTCAACCTCGCTTGATTAGTGACACGTGCAACTTTTGAAAATGCTAGCAACCAGCTTGGATCAATAAAGCAACTCTCTAGAAACTCAATAACATGCAAGGATAAAGCAGAGAATGAAAAAAAGACTCAATTAGGTAATGTTTTATGGTTTCGATGACAACTCATGCCCTAATCATGACTCATGCATGCTAAAAAGGGTAATGATGACCTCAGGCATGACTTTGTACCTTTGAAATAACCCTAACTGACTCGAACGACATCCACCCTATCTCCTCTAATCATGAACTGACACTTTGCACCGGATTTGACAAGACAGACATAATTTGTTTTTTTCGTAGCATGGCTAGTTCATTTCTGATAGTTTCGCTACGAAACTATTAGGCATTTTTGTAGCGAAAATTGCTATTTTACAATGTAAAACGCTACGAAAAAAGGAAAAACTGGCTAAAGTGTCCTTTTTTCAAATTTAAGCGCTTGGGAATGAAATATGACAACAAATGATGATTCATGGGACATGATGTGACCTATATGGAGGTGGGTTTGAACCTTAGGATAGGTTAAAGATGAAAAAATTTAAATTTTCTTATTCCAAATTGTGACAAATGAACTCTATGACCATGTCAAAATATGTTTCACTTTTTCTGAGTGATAACACATGCAATAAAAAATTATCATGTAGAACATTGTTGCTTAGATTTAACATAACCAAACATGCAAATCTAGTGCAAAGGCAACAACTTTAGATAAACATTGGAAAATCACAATACAAAACCAACAATTTCTCATAAAAAATCAAGGCAAATGAATACTTGTGAGGTTGGTGTGTCGATATTGATACCCCAAGGTTTCCAAGAAATCATTCAGGTACAACGCATCGAACACCCTTGTGCACACTCATAGAAGAAACCTTCAACAAAACACTCACAACTATCCCTTAAATATCTCCATTGCGGAATGAGATATGAGGTTGGATTTCCATTCCCTAACAAGGCAGAAACCAGCAGGCTGGTATGATGCTCTGGCGATATAGCCGCTAAGTTTAGCTATGATTCCCCAAATATTTGAAGGTACTAATCATATCAAGATAAATTTGAATAACATGGTGGGACTAGAGATACGCATGGCTCCAATGAAATTATCAGGAGGGTTAATGTAATGTTTTCCATGAAGGCTCAGCAGGGCCCTAAGACGTGTATTAATTTAATGGTTGTTAGGTGGGAACTACTATAGAAATCAATTTGTGACTTCTTCGCCTATAGCGAAGCATCTCCCCTGTTTATCTGTATTTCAATAAAAAATAGTAGGTATATCCAACCATGTATAGGGTCAACACATTAATCAAGTGAGCTCATCTATTCAATACTTTATACGTACTTAATCTCAGGAAAAAATATTTTATGATGTTTCAACACTCAAGTCCTCCTATCTTTAAATGGTAAATAGTGTCAAGGTTATCATATTCAGGGAATTTAAAAAATGTCATTTTATAATGTTTAATTGCATAATATTTTATGTACTTTTTTACTTAAAAGAGATATATCATCCATTATATTAAAAAAGGAGTACAAAAGTGAAATTTTCAGAGTCTCTTGGATCTAACAGAAGCTTCCACAAAGATGACCCTTCATCAATTTTACAACCTAAACCTTGACATACATGTTTCTCGCAACATGACGAAAAATTTATGAAATTTGCATAATATACATAAAATTTAAACTCAGAACATTGTGGCTATCATTCCCAAAATTATGGACACAACGTTGAAACTAGTAGAAACTAATAATAGTCGCTTGCTGTATAATACAGAGAGAAGATCAAATAAGATTTAAGAAATATATTCTAGTTGTATTAGATGCACATCACCAGGTATCTGGAAGGATTCTCTCCTCAAAAATTGGAGGCATTTTTGTTCCTCAAAGAAGATCCTTCCTTCCTCCTCTTGAAGAGATTTTTTGGATAATAGATCAACATGTTGATTTCATTCTCTTAAGATGAATTGGAAGTCAAGGTTTTAAAGAAGCCATTGAGGTGTTGGATACATTTCATCTAACAAATTAAGGAGATAACCCTAAAATGGCTATTCCTCGACGACCAATCTAGCACACACTTATAATCCCCATAGATATGTGGCGAAGACATGTTCAAAGAAGCAACCGCAAATAAAAGGGCCTAAACAATCATCACTTAAACCTTTGTATTTGAACCTACATTAGATTTTAACCATGTAGTAGGACATATCATCTAGAAGGAAGATGGTTGCACCTCCTCCACACACCCCTGCGTGATAAGATCTATAAAAAAATCTAGTAGCTACAGAAAAGGTGTAGGGAGGGAAACAAAAGGATCAACTTCTAGAAGGCCTCCTACGATAAAAATAATCATAAAAGAAGCCTATGATATGGCCAATAATAACGTAGATTTCTTTGGGCCTACCTTCAAAAATATATTTATTTCTGACCTTCCAAATCCACCATGCAATGAAAATAGTAAGTGATGGGAATATTCCGATATTTTGATCCCATGAGAGGAGACATTGATCCAAAGGCTCTATAGGATCATATGCCCTAATGTTTAGAGCACCTATGACATTTTACCAGAGGGAACTAGAATAAACACACTTGGAAAATAAATGAGATGTAGATTCAAAATCTCTTAAGCACAAGAACATACACTCAACCCATGGAAACATTTTCTTATCAAAATATCCCCTGTTTGGATTTGGTTCCCTAAGGCTAGCCTTATAAAGTAGTTTAACATTGGGGATATAGACTAATTCCATATTTTCACTTGCCACCAGCTAATCCTTTGTTAAGGTTAACACTTAGAAATTGCATAGTAAGCATATCAAGTAGCGATCTATCAAAATGAGGATTTCGAGGCCCAAGCAAATGAGTCAACATTGTATGTTAAGGCGAGGCCACAAACTTGTACATTCTTAATAAAAAAGTTCCATTCCTCAGCCATTGAACTAGTAAAACCTAGATCATAGGCATTTTTCCACCTTCCAGTTGAATCCTGGTTCAACGAGTAACTAAAAACCTCTCGAAGATAGATGATGACACAAGAGTGGAGATGACAAATAAGCTTAGAATATAAATCATAGATAGTATATTCTACAATTATAGGAAAGTTTATAAATTTTACCTGACTCCCCTTGTTGACCTTCCATCTCATTCACTTTCTAATCCAAGGAATCATATTCAACATTCTCCTCCATATAATTGATCTGACACTATGAGTGGGGTGCTTAAAATACCATAGCAAGTCCATAATTGACTGATTATGTATTTATTTATCCAAGATGATTTTTCTCCAGATATTGTCACCTGTAAAATCCTCCTCGGTACTTTTCATAGCCATATCCAGGCTAAACCACTGGAGGTTTTTAAAACCCCATGCACCATTGTGCTTTGGTTGAGCAAGCGAGTACCACCTGAACAAATTTCGGAAGGTACATATGTTTTTGTCATTCCATATGAAATTACTCATGCTCTGACAAATATTTAGGATTGTCATCTTAGTAATCTCAACAAGAGTAAACCATAACACATGTAATCCCTCCAAAGTTGATTTGATTAGGATCATTCTCCCCCCTAAAGAGAGTCATCTACAACACCAATTATTTACCGTGCCTTCAATCTTCTTTATTAGCCAACCCCAATCCCCCACCCTGCAGTTGTTTGGTTTGAGGAAGAAACCCAGTTATAGGAAGCTATGATCCAACATAAACATCTTGCAAGGAAAACTAGAGTCAATATGCCTAATGGCCTGCTTGGAAATGTTGTTATAATAAAAAACATACTTATGCTCAGTAATCATCATACCCACTACAGATTAAAAAAATAAAAAATAAAAATAAAAAATTAACATGTACAAGGTGGGTCAAATGTATAATATTTGTCACTTTAAATCCTTTTAGATGAACTTCATTCCTTGCTGTGATTATCATCCTGCTCAAACCTTCTATTACCAAGAGGAATAATAGTAGTTAATGGGGACATTCCTGATGTAAGACTCTTGATGGAGATAAAAAATCATATAGGGTCCCATTTATAAGCACCACAAAGTTTGTCGATGATATATAGACCATTATCCAATTGGTCGTCAGTTTATCAATGCCAATATGGAGGAGAAGGAGACGCAAAAAAGACCAATTTACCTTGTCATATGCCTTGACAAGATCCATCTTAAGGATGATAGAGCAATGATTCCTTAATTTTATTGAGTGGAGCGCCTCTTGGGCAGATCCAATTGCATCATGAATCAATCGTCCTGAAAGGAATCCAAATTTCTCCCTAGAGAGAGATTTATACAAGAGACCTTTCATCCTTGATGCTAAAACCTTTGAAATCACCTGATAAATTAAATTACAGAACAATATGGGACAAAAATGATTAAAGGTCAGTGGATTTGACATTTTTGGAATCAAGGCTAAGAAGGTATAATTAATGGCCCTAGACACTTTCCATGTCACCCTTGCCCCCTCCATAACCCTGAGGATGTATTCTCCCATCAAATAAAAAAAAAATCCAGATAGAACTATATTGTCCAGTTGTAAGGCCCTTGACTTTTGGCCTTGGAAAAATTATTCAAAACATCCTTGATCTCTTGTAAGTTTACAGGATTCCCCAAATCATAACTTTCCTCTTCCAAAAAAATCCTTAGAAGGTTTTGAATGAACTTGAGCTGATCTTGGAAAATACAATTGCCAGAGTCTAAGTAGATCAAAGAAGTGGTTACTTTCTAGCTTCTTCAAATCCTACTGAGAAGAATATGAATTCCCCTCAATATCTGAGATGTCCTAAATGGCATTCTTGTTCTTCCTAAAGGATGCAAATTGTGAAAAAAAATTATAATTTGGCAACCCTCTTTAATCAAGATTGCCCTAATTTTAAGCCTCTAGTGTTCCTCCTCCATTATAAGAAGGTTGTATTTCCTTTCAACTAATACACATATCCTTTTCTTTAAGTCATATAGAAAACCTGTGTATGAACGTATTTGGCATGATATTAATTCACACTCAATAGTCTCCAATTCCCTACATTGATCACCAACAAAATTTTGGGCGCATGCTTTAACATGTGATCTTCATCTTAGAAATCTAGGCCTCCATAATAGAAGAAGAGGGGTTCACCTAGATACTACCCCAACATTCGTAAACAAGAGAAGTGAAAGACTGCTCCTTCAACCATGACTTGTTATATTTGAAAGGGTACTTTGTTGTGGATTTTTTGAAGTCCATTTGTAGAAAAATAAGGTAATGATTTGAAATGCATCCTTGAAATATCCAGGACCTATATTTTCCCAGTTTAGAAAGAAAATAATCGATGAATAGGAATAATATATTTCTTTATTTTTTAGTATCTTGGGAGGTACTCTAAGCCCTAGGGTTCGGAGGGCAAAGCGCCACAAGATTCACTTGTGGGCATGGAACCCAAACACGGGGTTTTGCACCAAATCGTGTTTGGGGCATTTCCATGAGCACATTTCTACATGTGATGGATGAGGACAATAGCTCTTGGCAAGACAAATCTAACGCAATGAGAATCATCCAATTCCAAGTTGTAGAAATGGAAATCTGAATTTTTGAAGTTATTTAATGGGGTTGCACATGAAGTGTCAAAGTTTGCTTGGTGTAAAAATGACATGTGACAGCCAGACAACCCCTAGGATGACATTTTGGAGCCCTTAGATTAGTTAATAAATATGAGGTGATGTGAGGGTGATAGAGGCATCCATTTGTGCAACACAAGGAAGCGTATAAGGAGAGAAAAGGAGCTTGTTCAAGGAAGAATATCTTTGCTTTATTGGGCCATAAGTTAGGGAATTTCCAACGAACGAAGGAGGGAAGTTTAGGTCATTTCTATGCCTGTTTTGGAGTAAAAATTAACTAGCAGAAAGGTCGCAGTAAAGGAGATGAATTTTAATATGTTTTGAATGTTATGTGTGGGATGGAAACTTTGTTTCAGCAGGTCATGGGTACAGGAAGCCGCCTGTGGTAGGCCACAGGCCGTAACCCCATAGAAAAAGGCATTGCGTGGGACTATTTTAAGGCTAGATTGAGCCCTAATCAACAACGTGGAGGAAGACAACTTATAATATGGTAGACCATAGTTTTTGAAGGTTGTTTGGTGACTTGGTTAAGGGTTGTTGCAACATATAAATTCCCTAACCAGTCAAAATTAAGAACAAAAACGAAAACAAATTTGGAACAAAAATTAGTTCCTCTTGTTTGGTCAAGGAAGTTGACCCTTTTTGGATCAAATTATTTTGTAGCCTATGGGAGCCAATTTGGTGGCTTGATCGGGTGATCAAAATCCTTCATCGGTGCAAATATTGTAGTGTAGTATTGGGTTCCATTGATCTGGTGGAGTGCAGTGTGTTGGCCACCCAAAGTAGCCCTTGACTAGCTATCTTAAAGTGACAAAGAGGAGTTGAAGGTTGGGTGAATATTGGTGTCAAAGTGAAGTACCTTGATGGACAAAGGTGACTTCTAGCCTGGCAGTTTGGAGCTTGAGTATTGGCTAACCTAGAGAGAAAATTGGATCAACCCCTGTACATGCAACAAAAGTGACATGCAACAGTGTTAGGTGGCAGTCCTCTTGGAGTCTCGATGTGTTTTCCTTTGAATGAATAAGGGGAAACTAGTGAGCAGTACAAAAGCGAAGGACCGACAGGACAATATACGACATCGAGTTTGCACAACATATATTTCATTATATTCTGTATACCATAAACTGTTGTATTATTCAGATTGGTTTAATATAATGAAGATTGGGTTCTACGTTATTGTACAATTTTTCTAAACATTATGTATACTTGTGCATATGTGAATTACTACTTTATATTTTCCGCTATGTAAAGTAGTCCTAGTTGAGATTCTTGGTTTGGTAGCGTCAATGATTTTAAGGTTCTAACCTAGACCCAATATCATGGAAATTCAATATGGTACTAGAGCATGTCTGAGCTACTTTGGAAGTCAATGAATCAGAGTTGTACGCAACAAATTATAACGTGAGAGGGAGTTGGTCACATTGTAGGTGACAATGTTGAAGTTACAGACATGTATCCAGTATGAGGACAAGTTGGAGGGGTTGTCCAACTATAGTCCTTGAAAAGAAAGGATTGGGTTGGTCTTGCAGGTCAACATGATCTAGGATTTTGCCAAGACAACCATCAAGAAACCAACCGACCCTAAGGAGCTCGAAATATATGAATATTTGGATACAAAGGCGATATTGATCATCCTATATGGTGTGAAGTACACCCTATTATCTCATTTTTCGGGGAATAACACCACATATAAGATGTGGATGGCTCTTCAAAATTTGTTTCAGAATAAGAACGAGAACCGGTTATTGGTATTGGAGGATAAGTTGAAGTCCACCAAGATGATAAAGGGTGAAGGAACAACTTTGTATCTGACGAGGTTGTCTCATGTCAGAGATGAGCTTCCTGTTGCCATTGTGAAAATTTCAGATGGAGATATGGTGAGGATTGCCTTGAAAGGGTTCTCCGAGGAATGGAAGATCTTCATTAAATGAATCATTGCTAGAGAGAAATTTCCAGACTGGAATAGACTGTGGGATGACATCATTCAGAAAGAATTACGAGACAAGGATCTTCATCCATCGAAGTGGGCATATGAGGCTGTGGCATTTGTAGCACGAATGAAGGGTAAGATAAATAAGGACTTGAGTAAATTCATGTGTTTCAACTATGGCGAGATGGGTTACTTTTTGTCGAGATTTCTGATGAAGAAGAAGGGTGATGAAGAGAAGAGGAAAGGGAAGCAGGTAATCGGTGTTGTCACTTCAGCTGAGATAGATGATCTCTCTGGGAGATTGGAGGAGGAGGACTTTGCTATGATTTCTCATTTCTCGTAGGGTACTATCAAAGAGGATGGATGTACATCGATAGTGGTGTGATGAATCATATGACAGGGTCACAAGATTTTTTTGAGACTCTAGCTGAATGGGACTCGAAGTTGCACATGGTGTTGGGCGACAAGAGTTAGTTGGAGATCATAGGATCAGGTGTTGTGCCATTCAAGATGGAGACAGGATGTACAATCTGTACCAGGACTTAGATATAGCATGATTTTTGTCTCGGTGATCGAGAAGAAGGGGTATGAGGCCTTGTTCCAGGATGGGAAGGAAAGACTCATGCCTAGAGGCTTAACTTTGCTAGTATCATGCTTGGAGTTAGAGAGCATGGCATATAAGGCTAACGGGAAAGCTTGTGGATCATGAGAATAAGGTGCAGGTTCCAAAGAATCAGGTACAGGCGTAGGCTTCATAAGAGCATGTACAGGTTCCTGAGAAAAAGGTCCAAGTTCCATAGATTCAAAGGCAATCAAGTTCTAGTGGGAGTTTGCAGATTTAGAAGGAGACTTTGCAGCCTAAGAAGAGCACGTGGTAAGTGGGGAGCAAGGGTGCTTCCACATATACCAAGAAGGAATCATGGAGGGACTGGAACATGATACAAGAGAAGAAGAAGAAGCAGGGTGTGATCCCAACAATGACAGTGACATTTCTGAGAGAGGCGTAGTTCACAGAACATGGATTACTGCAATTGTGAGTGCCAAGAGTTGGGCGAGTGTTGCAAGTAGTGATGATGATGATGAGTTACTTCCTATTCCTTGAATCACCTCCCTTGTTAAGAGGGAGTGTTGATTTTTTAGTAGCTTAGTAGGTACTCCAAGCCCTAGGGTTCAGGGTTTGGATGGAAAAGAGCCTTAAGAATCACTTGTAGGATTGGAACCCAAGCACGGGGTTTTGCACCAAATCATGCTTGGGGAATTTCCATGAGCACATTCTACATGTGATGGATGAGGATGATAAATCTTGGCAAGACTAATCTAACGCAACGAGAATCATTCAATTCCGAGTTGTAGAAATGGAGATATTAATTTTTGAATTTATTTAATGGGGTTGCATATGAAGTGTCAAGGTCAGCTTGGTGTAAAAATGACATGTCACAACTGTACAACCCCTAGGATGACGTTTTTGAGCCCTCATATTAGTGTATAAGTATGAGGTGATGTGAGGGTGATAGAGGCATCCGTTTGTGCAACACAAGGCAACATACAAGGAGAGAAAAGGAGTTCATTCAAGGAGGAATATATATGTTTTATGGGGTCGCAGGTTACAGAGTTTCCATTGAAGTAAGGAGGGATATTTAGGTCACTTCTATGACTATTTTGGAGTAAAAATTGACCAACAGAAAAGGTTTCAATAAAGGAGATGAATTCTAGGTTGTTTTGAATGTTATGTGTGGGTTGGAAACTCTGTTCCAACAGGTCATGGGTACAAGAATGTGGTAGGTCGCAGGCCCTAACCCCACAAAAAAGGCATTGCGTGGGACTTTTTTGGGGCTATATTGATACCTAATCAACAACGTGGAGGCATAAGACTTATACAAGGGTTGACCACATTTTTAGAAGGTTGTTTGGTGACTTGGTTAAGGGTTGTTGCAACATGTAGATGCCCTAACTAATCACAGTTAGGAATAAAAATTAAAACAGATTTGGAACAACAATTTGTGCCTGGTGTTGGGTCAAGGAAGTTGACCAATTTTGGATTAGATTATTGGGAAGCCTGTGGGAGCCAATTTGGAGGTTTGATTGGGTGATCGAAAGCCTTCATCGGTGCAAATCTTGCAGTGTAGTATTGGGTGCCATTGATCTCGTGGAGGGAAGTGTGTTGGCTACCCAAAGTAGCCCTTGACTAGCTATTTTGAAGTGATGAAGAGGAGTTAAAGGTTGGGTGAAGTTTGGTTCTGAAGTGTAGTACCTTGATGGACAAAGGTGACTGCTAGCCTGGCAGTTTGGAGCTTGGGTATTGGACAACCTAGAGAGCATATTGGATCAACCCATGTACATGCAGCAGAAGTGACATGCAACAATGTTAGGTGGATGTCCTCCTGGAGTCTCGATGTGTTGTCCTTTGAAGGACTAAGGGGCAGCTAGTGAGCAGTAGGAAAGCGAAGGACTGATAAGACAAGATACAACATCGAGTCTGTGCAATATGTTTTCCATTGTATCTTGTATACCATAGATTGTTGTATTATTCATATCTGTTTAATATAACAAAAAATGGGTTGTACACTATTGTACAATTTTGTTAAAAAATGTGGATAATTGTGCATATTGTTGAGATTGCAACAAGATGATGAGCTTAGTGGAAAGGAGTCGCCTTCACTAAGTGGGCCTGCAGGGTATTTTTGGCGTAAAGTCTATTTTTAGACATATGGATCATGTTCTATGAGTTGCAGGATGCTATTTGTGGATGGTTGGTCAAGTCGGAAAAAATAGATGGACTTCTATTTTTAGACATACTGGGCGGAATCTATTTTTAGATTGCCAGTCTAAAAATAGATATGTCGAATATTATTAGCTCTTAATAATATTTGGACTCTAAAAATTATCTTATCCTCTTGGAGCACTTCAGTTTGATGCCTGGATGTGGCACATGCAGCTGACAGAAGGAATTATGCTATTCCTAGGGTTTAGTGGAGCTATTTCATGGTTGACTTCAGTTAGAACTCATGTGACAGAGTTTGGTGGAGTTGATGAGACAGTTAATGGAGTTGTGTTCAGTTTAACTTAGTTGAGCTAGTTGTATCTAGTCTAACGGATTGATACAATTAGTGAGAGTGGTGTGAATTAAATATTAATTAATTCACTAATTATTAACTCACAAATCAACTAAAGAATACATCAGTTAACTGCAGTGCATGGACAGTTTCAGTGGAGACCAGTGAAGAGGTAGGTGAAAGAGCAAGTGTGACTATCAGTTGTGACTATACTGGTGCATGAGAATTGCACACACATTGATGGAGAAGCCAATGAGGATTGCGCAGTACATACCAGTGGGATTTGAACCTTAATGCGGTAATTATTCATATTTGGTTGCACGGTGAAATTTGGCTAACGAGGTGGAAGGATTTGAGCTTGTGTAGTGTGTAACAATTGGAGATTATGCGAGAGCTTGTGAGGAGTTTGTCGGTGATTGTTACATGATCTCTATCATTATAATATACGGATAGTTGGGGGTTTTCGCTTTAAGCTTTCCCATAAATAATGTGTTTATATGTGTGATTGTTTATGGTTTTTTAATGTGCGCATACGTTGTTTAATTTCATAAGTAATTGATGATCAACGGTAGAAGAGGTTATGTATTATGCATGGAGCTCAAATAGTGTGTGATCATGATAATCTCGGTGAATAATTTAACGATTATTCAAATTTATACATGGTATCGGAAGCGATATTGATCGTTAGAGCAATTGCAAAACATTAACGACGGTTGAGTTTTGTGCTGGTGGAATTCGAATTTGTAGCAGTGTTTTCTTGGTGTTGAAGTTGAGATGTCTTTCAACGGATTGCGATTGGAGTATGCCCTTGAGGGCATCTCAAATTATATTGCATGGAAGGACATGATGGAGGCGGTGCTGGATGATAATGGGTTGAAGGAGTTCATAGATGTTGAAGTCCCAAAGCCTACTTCTAGCGATGCTGCCATAATTGAGGCTTGGAAAAAGAAGACAAAAAAGTGTCGAAGGATTCTGTTGGACGGCGTGAAGGATCACATAGTGTCCAGCCTGCATGGTAAGTCTTCTCCATTCTTGATGTGGAAAGCCTTGACAGATTAGAGCGACTAGAGGAAATTGGCGCTCAAGGATAAACTCAGAAACATAAAGATGGAGAAAGGCGACAGTATGCCCAAGTACCTCACGAAGTTCATCCAATGCAGGGATGAGCTGGGAAGTGTGGGGGTGACTGTTGATGATGAGGACTTGGTGAACTTGGCTCTCCTTGGGCTTCCGAAGAGTTGGCATTCCTATCAGGACTCTGTCAATGGTCGGGAGAAATTGCCAGGATGGGAGCGACTTTGGTCGGATCTTGTGCAAGAGGAGATAAGGCGGAGTACCAGGGACGAATCTTCATCAAAGGCATCTGATGAAGAAAATTGCGCTTTGGATGCCAAAGCAAAGAAGGGGAAGAGCAAGAAAGCTTCTCATTCCGGTGCGAAAGGCAAGAAGCAGGACATGTCCAAGGTGAAGTGCTTTCACTGTCACTAACACGGACATTATGCCACAAATTGTCCGCAGAAGAAGAAAAATAAGCAGGTTGCTGGATCTGCAGCTGGAGAGGCCTTAGCCTCGCATTTTGAGCTGGGTTTTTCACTGATTGCATGCTTGGTCTCAAGTGTGGCGGGATCAGTATGGTTTCTGGACAGTGGTGCATCTTTTCACATGACAGGAGATCGAGATTTGTTTACTGATCTGGATGAGAAAGATCTTGGAGTGCACATCGAGATGGGCGATGATGGTAGATACAATGCAACCGGTATCGGTACCATTTCCTTTGAGAGGGAGTCTGGTAAACCCTTTGTATTGAAGGAAGTGATGCATGTTCCGGGATTGAAGAAGAATCTTATCTCTGTGGCGATGTTAGAAGACAAGGGATATGATGTTGTCTTTAGTGAGGGAAAGACTTTCCTGCGCAGTAAGGCAACTGGTGAGACCCGGAGGATAGGGGTTCGAGTTAAGAACCTTTATCAATTGCAGGTAGATGGCTGCACAGCAATGGCAGGCAAGGCAGAAGGAGTGGTGAGCCGGGATGATGGCAAGTTGTGGCACCGGAGATTGGGCCACCTTCACCATGGAGCTTTGAAGATACTGCAGCAGATTTCTACTGGGCTTCCTAAAGGCACTCTTGCGCAGTCAGATCAGTGCAAGGGGTGTACCTTGGGAAAAATTGTGAAAGCCACCTTTCACGAGAAGGATAGTCGCGCCACGACGATCCTTGAGAGAATTCACACAGACGTGTGTGGACCTTTCTCAGTAGCTTCGACAGCAAAGCACAGGTATTATGTGATCTTTGTTGATGATTTTTCTCGTAAGTGCTGGATCTTCTTCATGTAGAAGAAGAGTGAGACATACTCAAAGTTCTGTGAGTTCAAGGCACTGGTTGAGAAAGAATCGGGGAAGCAGGTGAAGGCTCTTAGGAGCGACAATGGTGGTGAATTCATCTCTGGCAAATTCAAGTACTTTTTCAGCGTAGAAGGAATTCGAAGAGAGCTCATAGCACCTCATAACCCATAGCAGAACGGGGTTGCTGAGCGGAAGAACAGAATGATCGTGGGTGCTGCATGGGAAATGTTGCATGATCAAGGCCTACCCATACAATTGTGGGCGGAGGCATGCAATACTGCAGTATATGTGTAGAACCGTTGTCCTCACAGGATACTTGGCATGAGTACACCCGAGGAGGCATTTTCTGGTAAGAGGCCTGATATTTCCCATTTGAGGATTTTTGGTTCACATGTTTACATGATCCAGGTGGATATTGGTGGCCACCCGCCTATTCCACTTGGGCCCCCTCCATTGTCTCTTTCAGTTTTTCAGTTTTGGCATAACTTACTATTTTTAGCAGTTTTTCGGGTCCTGAACTTCCGGAGCCGTTTTGAGGCCCTAAACGACGTTTTTTGGTATGAAAATTTGTTGCGATTTTGATCATCAAAATCGTCACAAAAGTTGTAGTCCTCGGATAGAGATTTCTAATGATGTATCATGTGCGTCAAACGGAGATAGTATGCCAAAGTTACGTCCCTGGGAAGTTGAAACACCAATTTACCCAAGCGGGGCCCATAGTTTTGGCGCTTCATCTCCTAGGGTTAGGTTTTTGGGATGTTTAGGGTTCTCCATTGTTTCTCAATAATAAATAGGCCCTCGCGCCTCATTGTAAAGCAGTTCAGAGGTCTGTAGCCACCACATCTCTTCTTAGAGATTCGCTACCAGCACCCTAGCTATTTTATTTCCATTATGTCTGTAAGCATCTTTCTGTTATTTGATATTAATGAAATGAAGTGTTATTTCCGCTGCATCTCTGTATTTATGGTTATGTGTTTGTTCTGTTGCATTCCTGCATAAATCCGGATCATTACATTCATGTGACGAAGGGTGCTAGGAAGAACAGGAAGAAGCCGGACCCAACCCAGCGAGGTTGGGATATTTTTGGGTACACTGATATGCCCCACAACTATCGTGTGTATTTGCCAGACAGTCGCAAGACTGTTGTGCGACGGGATATCAAATTTCAGGAGGAGAAAGCCATGAAGTGTTCGCTTGAGAGGGAGCCACACTTGCATGCAGATGAGGAGCTATTAGTTCCTAAGGATGAGTCTCGGGATGTGGATCAGCCACAAGATGAGGTTCATGGAGTGGAAGAAACCACTCATGCAGCGCCAACCATCAGAGGGCGGAAGCGCACTACAGAAGCTGAGCGACTGGCTCAAGATGCAGAGAAGGTTGTAGGAGCACCTACATCACAGCGTAGACAGAGACAGTCACCTGACCGGTATACTGGATACATGGCTCTTGTGAGAAAGTGTATCGTGACAGAGCCATCCTCTTTCGAGGAAGCTGTGGAGGATCCCGCATGGGTAGATGCCATGGTGGAAGAGTATGATTCGATTGTCAGAAACAGTGCATGGGAGATTGTCCCGAGACCGGAGGGGAAATCAGTGGTGGGTTCGAGATGGATCTACAAAGTGAAGCAGGCAGCTGATGGGAGTGTGGAGAAGTACAAGGCAAGATTTGTTGCCCGAGGCTTTTCACATATTGAGGGGATCGATTATGAGGAGACCTTTGCACCTGTCGCAAGGTATTCTTCCATACGGACGATTCTTGCTCTCTCAACGCAGATGGGGTGGCACATTCATCAGATGGATGTGAAGACTGCATTCCTCAACGGAGTGATTGAGGAGGAGGTGTACATAGAGCAGCCCGAAGGTTTTGAGATCTTCAGCAGCGAGTCGCATGTGTGCAGGCTCAAGAGAGCGCTGTATGGGTTGAAACAAGCACCTCGTGCTTGGTACACACAGATAGACAGTTATTTCAACGGACTTGGATTCTCCAAGAGTGAGGCGGATCCTAACCTATACCAGATTGTGGTGGAGGGTAAGTTGCTGATCATTGTACTTTATGTAGATGATTTTATTTTGACAGGTGATGAACTGTTGATACACTCATGCAAGGCTGATCTTGCAAAGGAGTTTGAGATGAAGGACTTGGGCCTCCTTCATTATTTCATGGGATTGGAAATTTGGCAGCGCAGTGGTGGACTATTTGTTTCTCAGGGTAAGTATGCCCGGGAGATACTGGAGAAGTTCAACATGCATGGCTGCAAGCCTGTTGATACTCCTCTTCCTGGAGGTTGGAGGAAGGAGGATGCTACTTTAGCGGAGGTAGTGGATGCCACTGTTTATCGACAGTTGGTGGGGTCGCTTATGTATCTGGTCAATACACGACCCGATATATGCTATGCAGTTAACGAGCTTTCACAAGCTATGGTTAAGCCTACCAAGCTCTTTTGGAAGGCGGGGAAGCAGGAATTGCGTTATCTCAGAGGCACATCGGGATATGGATTGTGGTACAGACAGTCGGATGAGGTGAAGCTATGTGGATTCACGGATGCAGATTGGGCAGGGAGCCCAACGGACATAAATAACACATCTGGATGGATTTTCAGTATCGGGTCGACAACAGTTTCTTGGTACAGCAGGAAGCAGAGATCCGTGGCACTCAGTTCAGCAGAGGCTGAGTATATGGCAGCAAGCTTGGCTGCATGCGAGGCCATATGGATGAGGAAGATCCTGGTCGGGTTGTTCGGGTCACACTTGGAGCCTACCGTGATTTATTGTGATAACCAGAGTTGCATTAAACTCTCGGCTAATCCAGTATTTCATGATAGATCCAAACACATCGACATCAGGTACCATCATATCAGAGATTGTGTGCGGCGGAGAATCATGTTACTTTCATACATTCCCATGGAGGATCAGGATGCTGATATCTTGACGAAGGCGCTCACCAGGAGAAAATTCGAATACCACAGAGGCAGGATAGGGGTTGCAGATAATCCATATCTTGTTGAGATGGAGTGTTGAAAATGCAACAAGATGATGGAGCTTAGTGAAATGAAGTCGCCTTCACTAAGTGGGCCCGCAGGCTATTTTTGGCGCAAAGTCTATTTTTAGACTATGTCTATTTTTAGACATATGGATCATGTTCTATGAGTTGCGGGATGCTATTTGTGGATGGTTGGTCAAGTCGGAAAAAATAGATGGACTTCTATTTTTAGACATATTGGGCGGAATCTATTTTTAGATTGCCAGTCTAAAAATAGATATGTCGAATATTATTAGCTCTTAATAATATTTGAACTCTAAACATTATCTTATTCTCTTGGAGCACTTCAGTTAAGTGCACAGATGTGGCACAGGAGCTGACAGAAGGAATTACACTATTACTGAGGGTTAAGTGGAGCTATTGCATGGATACTTTAGTTAGAACTCATGTGACAGAGTTTGGTGGAGTTGATTGAGGAAGTTAGTGGAGTTGTATTCAGTTTAACTAATCTAAACATAGTTGAGCTATTTGTATTCAGTTTAACTAATTGATACAATTAGTGAGAGTGGTGTGAATTAATTATTAATTAATTCACTAATTATAACCTCATAAATCAACTAAAGAATGCATCAGTTAACTTCAGTGCATGGACAGTTTCAGTGGAGACCAGTGAAGAGGTAGGTGAAAGAGCAGTGTGACTATCAGTTGTGACTATACTGGTGCATGAGTTTGCACCACACATTGATGGAGATGCCAATGAGGATTGCGCGGTACACACCAGGTGGATTCGAACTCAGATTGGGCCATTATTAATCTTGGATTGCGCAGCAGAGGCAGGCTAACAGGTGGAGCAGATTGGAGCATGTGTTTTGTTAGATCTGAGCTTGTGTAGTGTGTAACAATTGGAGATTGTACTGAGAGCTTGTGAGGAGTTTGTACAATGATTGTTACATTATCTCTATCATTATAATATACAGATAGTTGGGGGTTTTCAGCTTTAAGCTTTCCCATAAATACTGTGTTTATATGTGTGATTGTTTATGGTTTTAATGTGCGCATGCGATTGTTTAATTTTCGCAAATTGATGATCAATAGTAGAAGAGGTTATGTATTATGCATGAAGCTCAAATAGTGTGTGATCAGGATAATCTCAGTGAATAATTTAACAGTTATTCAAATTTCTACACATATGTGATCTACTTCTTTATATTTTCCATTGTGAAAATTAGTTCTCATTGAGATTCTTGGTTTGGTAGTGTAAGTGATTCTAAGAATCTTACCTAGACCCAAGATCATGGAAATTCAACAATATCGAGGCGATTTTCCACCCCCTACAATCTTTTCCTTCCATTCTTCCATGTAGGTTCAAGAGGGGATGGAATAATATCAATTAGATGAGACTCACTAACAATACTCGATATAAGTAAAGATTAAGTTTATAGTGAGGATAAGGGTTCCGTCTTGCAAGAGTCTATTGGAGAACAAAAGGTTCCAGAAAGCCTCCCTCTCTAGACAAGGACCATAACAATTTGCAAGGACAACCGAGTCAACAAAATCTATAAGGTGACCTTCTATGATGAAACTAACCACTAGAGAGTATGGTCTGGGGGTGGCATCATCTGGGTTCTAAAACCTCCAAGCCCCTAGACCGACCATTAGAATCTAGTACACTAATACACCAATCAAGGCATATTTTAAGGAGAGAATCTATAACTTTTTTTGCTCCAGATATGGTCTCTTATAAGAAGATAACAAAGGGTCAAGGGAGGACACTCGTCTATTGAGTTCATTGATTTCAGGAGGACACCCAACTCCCCTAAGTTTCAAGGACATGAGAATCATAGTGAAAATAGGGAAGAGGGTTGTTATGCTCCATGGGCCCTATCAAATTCAAAAAGATAGATGGATTCATCAAGGGAGTCTCCCTGTGAAATGGATTCTCGAGAAAGATCCTTCTTTTTTGGATGCTCTTTTCGAACAATTAAGTTTTTTGTGGATGGGAAATTTTTATCTTTCCAGGGAGAATTTGACTACGAAGAAGGGAAGGTTGGAATGGATTGAAGGTTAAGAGGTGACGAGTATGATGGGACAAAAGGAATTATATTTTCTTGTTGGGTTAAGGTATGAATGTCCTTAAAAGAATGGTTGGTGGATAATAAACTAGAGGTGAATAGATGGGATCTAGAGGAGCCAGATGTGTGGAGGTTGTGATTTTGTCAGTTTAATGGAGAGGGATCAAGGATAGAGAGGTTAGTAGTAAAGGAGGGGAAAAGATGGTTGCAATTATAATTTTTTGTAGAGGGATGAAAATAAGGTGAAGGTTCGATTTCAAGGCCAATATACAAAGGTTAGAAAGAATATCCAACAAATGAACGTCATTTGCAGATAAATATTACATGAGATTAGCCAAAATTGCATCTAGAAATGTTGAAAAGTCAATGTCCTGAGAGTGATAATTCCCAAATATGTTTGAAACACATGCAAATGGAATCACATAAGCTTTAAGCACCATTTATGGGGTGAATGGAATGGAATCTGCCGTTTTAGACTCATTCAACATTATATTTTCCTGTTCGTGAGGCCTATTTTCATGTAAGAGCACATGACATGATTCATTAGTCTTATGGATTACCAACTACCCATATTTTTGACTAGATGGATTTCATCCAGTGCTCGACTGCATCATTTTACTGGAATCTCCTCTATGGAGGAAAACATCCGTAACATTAATGCACTTACAGAATGGTTGCGAACCCTTGAAGCCTTAACTAGGAGTTTGTAAACTAGAGGTGAATATATGGGATCTAGAGGAGCCAGTTGTGTGGAGGTTGTGATTTTGTCAGCTTAAAGGAGAGGGATCAGGGATAGAGAGGTTAGCAGTAAAAGAGGGGAGAAGATGGCTGCAATTATAAACCAAAGGTGAATAGATGGGATCTAGAGGAGCCAAATGTGTGGAGGTTGTTATTTTGTCAGTTTAATGGAGAGGGATCAGGGATAGAGACGTTAGCAGTAAAGGAGGGGAGAAGATGGCTAAAATTATAATTTTTTTTAGAGGGATGCAAAGAATGTGAAGGTTCGATTCCAAGGCCAATATATAGAGATTAGCAAGACTATCCAACAAACAAACGTAATTTGTTGATAAATATTACATGAGATTACCCAAAATCACGTCTAGCAATGTTGAAGAGTCAATGTCCTGAGAGTGATAATTCCCAACTATGTCTGAAACACATGCAAAGGGATTCACATAAGATTTAGGCACCATTTATGGGGTGAATGGAATGGACTCCGCCCTTTCAGACTCCTTCAACATTATATTTTCCTCTTCGTGAGGCCCATTTTCATGTAAGACTCCATGACATGATTCATTGGTCCTATGGATTTCAAACCACCCATATTTTTGACCAAATGGAGTCCATATAGTGCCCAACTGCATCATTTTACTGGAATCTCCTATATGGAGGAAAACATCTGTAACATTAATGCAGTTACAGAATGGTTGCGAACCCTCGAAGCCCTAACTAGGAGTTTGTAAACCCTTCAAACTCTAAAAGCTACAAGTTTATTTTAAGTGACCCATTTGGTGATAGATAGAACAATGAAATGACACTTTCAAATAGTCCAGCCTCTCTGTGAAGGATATGTCACCCAAAAGGATCTTCATTTTAGCATGTAAACACTTTCGAAGGTCCATTTCAACTAAAACTCACAAGATTAACTTATCAAGGGATACCAGAGACATTTCCTCAAACAAAATAAACTTCCCTATGTTGTTTGCAACTTTCATGATGATAGGTCTCGTCCATAACTCCAGAGGGAAGCCAACTAGCTTGACCCACAAGTAGTGTGCCTTAGGTTTGGCAGTAAGAGGGTTGAATCTAATCTTCCACCTTTGTAACCGTAAAAAACCTCTGTTAGTGACCCAAGCATGGGGTAAGATCGTCAATAAATCCTATTCATTTAAGAAATGAAAGTGTATCTGCTTATTCATAAGGGGACTAAATGATCTGGAAATGGAACTATTTGTAATGTTATGGAAAGTATCCATTCTCAAAGAGTTTAGTGTGCAAAGTGTTCTCCATGACTTGCAGGTTAAACAAAGTAGTTTTGGTTTGTTTCTGAGTTTTATGTGTGAGGATTTGTTAGTTAAATTTACTGTTTAACATATCACAACAGAAATACACACCAAGTAAAATTCACCATAATATAACACAACAAATTGTTGAGGCAGTTCACCCCTCCTGGGCTACATCTGTCGGTCCAAGGCTCCCCAATGGCATGTCCTTGCTCTATTAATTTGCTCAAAATGGTTACACAGTGAAAAATATGCCTAAACAGGCAAAACCAACTGTAAATTTGACTTTAGAAGATAGAAAATAGCTAAAAATGGCTTGTGTTTCACCTTAAACAGTGAAATACAACCCAAAACAGTGGCTCCTCCCTGATGGCCCTGGTGGCTCCTTCCTCTTATATTAAGCAAAATCTGCTATAGAAAACCTCTGTTCACACTGAAACCTGTTCCAAACTCTCCATAAGGTCCAAGAAACCCAAAATTGACTAAAATTGCATCTTTTTTGGTCGAAAATTGAGAAAGTTATGACCAAAACAATTTTTTGCCCAGTGGCACTAAAAAACCTCCTCCAAAACTGGAGGAACTCAAGTTAACTCACCAAAAAGGTGGAATTTCCTGGAATGGTGGAACCGCACTCTAACTTTGGGGAAGCATTAAATGTAATTGTCAGATAGTTGGCACGTTCACATGCGCAATTTCCGGGCGGTTTAATCTTGCTGGTAGATAAGGTTTGAACCCGCGCTCTCGGTCACGGGTCGGAGGTCATGTACAAAGGTGCTTAACCATTTTGTTCCGCCGGTGAAAAGGTGTTAAGCCCTCGGTTCTTTTCCGTCGGTCATGTGATGACAGGGCTGGCCCTGATGAGCTAGCCCCCCAACCTTTCGCCCATTAAACGATTCAATGACCCAAATCTTTGTTTCAATCTTCGCCCGACTTGCGTTCAAACACCATCAACCCGACTCGCCCAGCTTACAAGTTCGTGCCCGTAGCGTGTTGTTCAGGTCGGCCCTGCTTATGTAGTCGGGTCGTGGGTTCGATCCTCAACGCTTCACCAATTTTTAACTTGAATTTTCAACCAATGGCCTGGGGCCACGTGGTAGCCTCCGGGCAGGCCACATGGTACCCACTAATAGGCCCATAAAAACTTTGTAAAAACCAAATTTTGCCATATAATTTTTATTTTTATTTTTTATTTTTATTTATTTTTTATTTTTTATTTTTTTTTTGTAAAAAATGACAAAATCATAGTAAAAAAGTCATGTTTTGGAGGTCACTAGACGAATTCAAACCGCAGTAACTTTCACATACGACATCGGTTTTGAGTCTCATTCGTGGCACCAGAATTGCAGTGACGAGGCCTTTCCGGTCGTTCATATTGCAACCATTTATGAGCATTTCCATTTTTGAGCAATTTTTAAGCTTGGACATGATCACCTAATCACTAAAGGTGGGGCAGTAGCAAAGAAAAGGTTTCCAATGGATGTATAGCCGAGTATGAATTTGGTCCTTCATGAGAGAGATATAGTGAAACTTTCCCATCAGGGCACAGGCTAAGAGGCTCGCAACCCAAATAATTTCAAAATCACGATCTTGGGAAATATAAGGCTTCTTGTTTTTGGGAAAAATGGAAAAGGAGGATGGTTGGGAGGCCCCATCCCAATGGAAAGGAGATTGTAAGGATCATGAAACCACATTTTCCACCTACCCTCTTATCGACACAGTAATGCCATCTGGCCCACTTGTAGATGTCTCCTACTCCATCCAAAATATTGAAAGACATAAAGAAAACAAGACCCTAATCCCAAGAAGCAATAGAGTCAGAGGAAACCTAACAAAGTAGACAAAGCCCAGAAAACAGGGCATAAAACCTGGAAACTACCACAAAGGTTTAAAAGAGGAAAATAAACAACCAAATTTTTAATGTAGGAATCCGCAAGAGAGAAGACCGACTCTTATGACAAATACCATGGTTGCAGAGCCTTATTTGAAACCACGAAATAATGACAAAGTAACTTAAAATAAGAGAAGGGAGTTTTGAATTGACGATTTACCTGCTGAAATGTTTATAATGGTTTGGAAATGGAGTATTAAATTAATTGTGGCTGAGTTTGTGAAAATTAATTGTTAAGTGCGTTTTAATTATTATTATATTAAAGTGAGTTGGTTTTTTTAGTAAGTCTTGGTTATCATCCACAGGGTCTTGGATAGACGGTGATCAAGGGCTCTGTTAAGCCACTCCTTGATGTGAAGTCACCAGTTCAATTCCCCTCCCATATCGGGGTGATATATTGGACATGATGAATCTGTAGTCCTGCCAAGCTTACAAAAAAGAAATAAGTTTTGATTATCATTTGTAAATTATGGAGATGATGATTAACATTGTGCAGTTCGTTTTTTTGGTTACAATTTTTTTTGCCATCATCTAATGCAATGAGTGTTAAGTGGACTATTAAATCTCATGATTTGTATCAAATGATACTCGTGGGAAATGGTTCATATTGAGTAACCTAAAGTATTAAATATTCCATGTAGTTGGTTCCAATTTTTTTTAACAATGCCTTATCGAGTGAGTAAAAGTAAATAGCTAATATAGGCCTCCCCAAGGTTCAACTCTACTAAGAAACATGTTAGTGCATGTGCTCACACTTATAGATGCGCACCAGTGCATGCAACAATGGTTGGGGATAGGTGTGATTTTTTCTTGAATTTGGTAGAATATATTACCCACCTCGCAGTTGCTTTGCCAAAGGTGTCCAAATTGAATGGTGATAATGGTTCCCCTCAATGATAAATATTTATGCATCATTCTCGGTATTCATAATGTTTGACTACAAAGGTCCCCCACACAATTTATTATTGTTAAGGCCACATTTGGTTTGAATTAAGTCGTGTTAAAGGAATTTTTAATACCTTTTTATTAGCAAATGATCATCTACCCCAACTTAGGTAGAAAAAACCATCAAGAACATATTTTTAAATTAGTTGACAAACCTAGTCACACCCTCAAGACACATTTATAATATATGCACCATAAAACATGACAAGTTGTGATCTTGATACAATGCTAGAGACCAATGTAGTGTCTCAACACTACAATTGTACAATTACTGAGCAACACAACATGCAAACAAATAAAACCTTGAACGAGGGAGCTAAATCTAACATGGAGACTCTTCCATATCTCCTCAAATAGGTGATTAATTATCTACAACCTCTTGAACTATGGCCACATGTCCTTTATAAATCTAAATTTGGCCAATCTAATTTATGTGTATACCCTTGGTATGCCACTTATTATGCAAATATTTCCCATTAAATATAAACGCTATAAGAGACAACATTACTCTCAAACCTAGTTATCTACTGGAATTCATCATCTAAGATCCCCATCACATTTTAAAACAATAGATAATAGCACACATTTGTGCATGGCTTGATAAATCTCCCTAGCGCTAAATTCAAGAAGAAAAATCTCATGACACGATTGTTGGGTATGTATTTCCTTTGCACAATTAGCTTCATACACTATATGTATGCACCATGATAAAGGGGTTCATCAACCCCCCCTATTTGATGGTTCAAGGGTGCAACCCCAAGGACAACAACAATATTAGGTAATTTTTATTTGTTTTGGAAATTTTGTTTTTTTTTATTTGTTTTTTTCAATTGTTATTATGGTGAATTTTACATTTTTACACACTTTCACAACAACTCTAGTTTAAACAGGTCAGGATTTGCTACAAAAGTTCTTGACACTTCCGTAGCAAATCTGTCTTCTCCAACACAGTTTTCGCTACGAAAGTTGGTTTTTCTGCTAACGGTAGGGAAAAGCATACAAAGTGTCAAAAAGGGTCAGGTCAAAAAGTTAGAAGGACATATGGAAATGGTACAGACTAAATTGTTGAAAAAAGGCTTAAACATGATTGTACAAAATGATGATGCTGCTCCATAAGCATGGTAAGATTACACATTTTTTTGGCTATATTATGGCTTATGCTATTACACACGCATGTATAGGCTTCTACAATTTTTTTGGAGGTGATACAAATGTTTTTGAGGTGATAGAGGGAAGAAAGTACAAAATCTCAGAAAACTAGGTACTTTCGTAGCAACTCCTGGGCTTGAAGGCATAAATTTGCTACAGAAGTGTTGTAGCTTTCCATGGAGGTAAACATAAGCCCAAATTTCATAAAAAAGAAGTATCAAGGCATTCATTTAACTCATTAACCTAAAATAAGACCCTGGAACAGTTAGAAAAGTTAAATAATATGCAGAGGGTTGATTTTGACATTTGCTACTTGAAGTGTGCTACCAAATTTCTAGTAATAATTGTTTTAGTAGTCAACTTCAAGCTCACTTTCTGACCTAATGGAAAGGAATTTTTGAAATATGATGGGGTTTTTTCTTCAATATTATCCCATATACAAAATCCTCTCTCAATTTTTTCACAAACATCAGTGTTTGGAAAATACGCACTCATATTTCAGGCTTATTTTTTAGAATTTTACAGATTTGTGCAGAAATTTGAAATTCGGCTTGGTGGAGGTCCAGCTCGGAAAGGTCAACATCCACGTGGCATGATGACACATCAGTAGTCCAACACATTTATAAAATAAGTTGGTTTCATTTGATAAGGCTTATTAAAAGAATTCGTTGAGCTATTTAATGATAGAAGAGTCCTTTTTGTGTACAAACTTTGCCAAACTGAAAATATCCCTAGAAAGCTCCATGTGATGAAATTCTATTAGAAATAGATCTCTTAGGTAGGAATTCGAGGTTGGCCCAGGTGGAAGACCATTGTATGAAGGCCTCGCTCTATATATGGTGGACTTTTTCACTTTGTGGAGTTGATGAATGTTATGAGCAAGCTACTATGTAAATTTTATCTCTTAAGCTAATACACAGTTTACAACAGTTGCCTTCAAAACCTGAGATTCTTCTTGGCTTATGTTTTGTCTCTTAACTTTATATATTGTTATCAAACTCATGGTAATATGATTACTTGAAATTCATAACTTTATTCTCCAATTTCCTTCATGTACTATGTTTTTCCGTAAAAGTTATGTTTTAATTCATTTGCCTCAGCTTCCATGAATACATTTGCCAGTAATTGAATTTATTTAACTAACTTCATGCCCCAATGGTATCCCTCATACACTCTTCCACTTGAAAAATCACATAAAACACAAAAAATATTTATCCATCTACAGTAGAGATCTTATCTTGAGTATTCATTTGTTTTTTTTGAAAGAGCCCTCTCTGATTGAAAGGGTTAACTTTCAGTCCAAAGTGGTTTAAAAAAGTTGTGCTAGGTTGATGGTTGAGACAACCCAACTAATCCAACCCAGTGATAACATAATGAAAAACTGTGCAATCCATGGAGGAGTGTGAGTTGTCATAAGGGAGGCCAAGTAGGTTGCCAGAAGGTGAAATGGATTTCTCAATTTATTATTTCTCTAGTTATTTGAATTCACAAATTTTCCATATATGACTGCAGCAATATTGAGAGACCGAGATAGGTTAGATGGAGCCTCCAACTTTGATATCTGAAATGCCATGATGTTGTGTTATGAAACCAACTCCAAAAATAGAATAAAAGAGAGATCAACGCCTTAGAAATAAGACACTTCGAGGGGGCAACCTCCTTTACATTACATAAATGAACAATTCTTTGATGATACAAATGACACAACCTCCTTCTATATATAGGAGTCCATTGGGTCACAATATAATCCTAGCCGACCTAACATTAATAATGTAAGGGCACAATAATAACAATATTAGGGTTATAGGGGTACAACAATAACAATAATGGCGTTACACTTACAACAATAAGGGACTATACTAGTAATATAGGGACCTAACATGCACCTCTCCTTCAAAAAAGTGTTGTCCTCAATGCTTGAGTAGCTCCGGATGCTTCTATATAAAATTCTCATCCTCCCATGTAGAATCTTCAGTGGGTAAGTTCTTCCACTTGATGAGATACTATGAAATTGATCGATTTCGTAGCTGTCAAATTCTTGTTTCCGTGGCTGCTTCAGGTTCAAATATTATTTTTCCTTCCTCATCAAGTTCTAGCAATATTTTTTGAACTGGAAATTTGTCCCCTATAACCTTCTTTAAGCATGAAACATGGAAAAATAGATTCACTCGCGAAGAAGCAGGAAGCTCCAATTTGTATGCGATAGTACCAATCTTTTGCAACACCTTGTAAGGACCATAATACTTTGGCGATAATTTATTATCCTTCTTAGCTTGCTTGAGGGACATTTGTTTTATTGTTGTAGCCATAAAAATACCCATTCTCCTACATCAAAACTTCTCTCGTTGCGATGTTGATTTTCCTGTTGTTTCATTCGATTTTGTGCCAAATTTAGGTTATCCTTTAAGAGTTGGAGAATTTCTTGTTGATGCTTGATGTGATCTTCCACTACTTGAACCTTAGAATTTTCTCTTAAATAAGATGTGATGGACGGTGGATGATATCCATAAAGTTCCATAAATGGGGTCATTTTTGCTGCAGTATGGAAGGAAGTGTTATACCACAATTCAGCGAGAGGTAACGACTTGACCCATTGTGTTTGCTTATTAGATACAAAACAACGAAGATATCCTTCCAAAAATTTATTCACTATCTCAATTTGACTATCGGATTGAGGATGATAAGATGAGCTATGAGCTAGTTGAGTACCCAAACAAGAAAATAATTCTGTTAGTAAAAATGGGATCTCTGTCACTTACAATAATCTTTGGGTTTCCATGTAACTTTTGAGTTGTTTCCATAAATGCAGTAGCAACTGTACTTGCTATAAAAGGATGAGATAATGCGCAAAAGTGTGCATACTTGGTAAGTCTATCAACTACCACCATGATGACACTCTTTCCTTCGGACTTACGTAAACCTGTGATAAAATCCATTGAAATATCCTCCCAATGTTGACTTGGAATGGATAAAGGTTGGAGAAGACCCGAGGTCTTAATTGTCTCAACTTTATTTTGCTGGCAAACCAAACATTTCGCCAAAAACTTTTGAATATCATATTTAAGGCCATCCAAAAAAAAATCTTTCTTCACACTGTGGTAAGTTTTTAAAAATCATGAGTGTCCTCCTAAAGGAGAAGTGTGCAATTCCAAAATAATCTTTTGTTTTAGTTGGGGATTCTTGCAAATATATAAGCGATCTTTGTACCATAAGGAATCATTTTTCCAACTAAATGTATTAGATGTACTAGTATCTTGCTGCAAATTTTGAATGAGTGTCCACACTTCTTCTTCCTTCTTCCATTCATCCCTTGCTTCGGTTATCCAATCTGGTTGGATAATAGAAATGGCACAAGCAATGCTTCCACCTATTTATCCTTTCTTGAGAGTGCATCTGCAACAACATTTAGCTTCCCTTTTTTGTAGATGATTTAAAAGTAATAACCCAACATCTTTGTGACCCATTTTTGATGCTCTTCTAAACATAGTCTTTGTTCCAAAAAGTGTTTAAGATTATCACGATCAATTTTTACCTTGAAGTGTCTTCTCATTAGGCAAGGTCGCCATTTGTTTAGTGCATGTAGTATTGCCAACATTTCCTTCTCATAAATAGCTTTATGTAAATAATTTCCTTTGATTGGACGACTTTAAAAAGCAACGGGTCTTCCTTCTTGCATTAAAATAGCACCAATTCCATTTCCTGAGGCATCACATTCCACAATAAAGGTTTTTTGTGAAGTTTGGCGTAGCCAAGACCGGTGCTAGGCACATTGCATCTTTAAGATGTTCAAAGGCCTTAGTTGCTTCAGGAGTCCATGAAAATGCATTTTTCTTCAATAATGTTGTTATAGGTGCTGTTATTCTCTCATAACTCTTAAAAAGCTTGCGATAATACCCTATTAACCTGATAAATCCTCGAAACTACTTTATGGTTGTGGGGACTTTCCATTCCTTAATGGCTTTAATTTTGTTAAGGTCTACCTTAACACCCTCGTGAGATACAATATGGCCCATATATTCCACCTCTTGTACTCCAAATAAACATTTGTATGTTTTTGCATATAATTGTTTCTCCTCTAATAGTTTGAGCACCCTGTCAACATGTTGAACATGATCCTTCCAAGACCTGCTATAGATTAGTATGTCACCAAAAAATACTAGCACAAATTTTCTAAGGGTGGGTTTGAAAATGGAATTCATCAACCCTTGAAATGTAGAAGGTGCATTGGTAAGGCCAAAAGGCATGGCCAAAAATTGATAATGACCCTCATGAGTTCGAAATGTTGTTTTCGGAATATCTTCAGTCTTAATTCTAATTTGATGATATCTTGAATGAAGATCCAACTTGGTAAAATAAATTTCTCCATGTAATTCATCCAATAATTCATCAATCACAGGAATGGGAAATTTATCTCTAATAATGAGGTGATTGGGCTCCCTATAATCCGGACACATGCAAAATGATCCATCCTTCTTATGCACCAATAATGCTAGAGTAGAGAAACAACTTTGACTAGGTTGAATTATACTAGCCTCTAACATTTCTAAAATCATACGTTCAATTTTTCTCTTTTGGACATAAGGATATCTGTAAGGCCTGATGTTTTGAGGAACGCTTCGTGGAATCAAATGAATAGCATGATCATGATCACGAATAGGTGGGAGTCCTTTGGGAGTTTCAAACACCTTGGAATGATTGTCCAAGAATTTTTGGAGATATGGAGAAACAAATGATTTTGATGTTGGAACTTCTATTGAGCATAATTGGGAAATTATGCCTTGTTGTTATTTCTTTAGAAGATTTGTCATGACATTAGAGCTTATTATCTTTCCCGGCTTCCTTGCGATACCCCGCAATTCGATATCCTTTCTTTTTGAAAAAAATTTCAAGAAAAGTTCTTGAAAATTAAAAGCTACCGTCCCCAAAGATTGCAACCACTGTACTCCTAGTACAACATCAACACCTCCCATTGGAATGGAAAGCATTGGAATATTTGATACATATTCTCCAATGGTTAGCTTGATATTATGGCATTTTCCAAAGAAATTTATAGTTCGTCCATTTGCAACCATCACTTGACATTTTGGTGCTGGGTATAAGAAACAATTCAATTCCTTGGCTACCTTACAATGAATAAAATTATTGGTACTACCCGAATCAATCAACACTATTACCTTTTTATTTTTGGGATGTCCTTCTATCTTGAGAGTTTGAGGAGTGGTAATTCCTGCCAATGCATTACACGATATGGTCAGACTAATTTATTCTTCTTCTAAGGATGGTTCCTAGTGTATATACTCTTCCTTTTAAGTTTCTTCATTTTCTTCCTCCTCTTCACAATCTATTTAAAAAAATTTCTTCTCAGCACACTCAACCTTTGGAATATGAAATGACGATTAACATTTATTTTGTTCTCATAATGAGTTTCACTTAATCTATTTAATCTTTAAATATTGTGGTATTTTCTATCACAACTGTGATCAACATTTCCATCTTTATAGATGTGAGTGGTAGGCTTCCTTGTCGCCATAGTTTTACATTCAATTTTTCTTGCCAACTTGAATGCCTTCTCCAATGAATCAGGTTCCCAAACAGGAACTTCATGAGATGTTATCCTTTAAAGTGCCTATGAAGACATCAATCCTGTGTTCCTCTGGAATATCGGTTACCCTTATATTCAATTTTTGGAAGTCCTCAATGTGCTCCACCACTGAACCCTTTTGTTTGAGATTTATCAATTGGCTAAAGAAGGTATTGCTCTTTGTATCCTCATAATGTGCTATCATTTCCTTCGTAAAAATTGACCAAGTGACAATATTTTTACGGGAGCAAAGCCATCGATACCATACAAATGTATTTTTTTCTAAATGTAAAGTTGCAATGCATACCTTTTGTGTGTTTTGCACATTATTGAGATCAAAATATTGCTCCATTTGTAGTATCCATGTTACGAGATCCTTGCCATCAAACTTCCTGATATTAATCTTTGGAATATGGTGGTTCTTCCATCCAACATTAGAGTTTATGAAATCACGATTAACGTTTATTTTGTTCTCATCATAAGTTTCCTCTACTATTTTTTCGCCATTAGGAAACATTTCTTGTATCAACTTTGTAAAATATTCCATGTCTGCTTTTAGATCATTCTTTATTTTTTCCATGTTGTTTTTCATTTTTTCTTCCATGTCATCCATCTTAGATTCCATGCCAGATTCCATGCCAGATTCCATGCCATCCATCTTAGCTTCCATGTCTTTCTTTAAACCATCCATCTTAGCTTCCATGCCTTTCTTCATAACTTCCGTTTCATTTTTTGTTGCTCTTTGCGAGAGCGAAATTTGGTGCACTTTCTCTTGTAATTTTGATATGTCATGTTGCACTTCTTCGTCTTCATGAGTCATAGTAGAGCCTTCTGAAGGCTTAATGGGTGTTGAATTATTTTTAGGGGGAATTTTAGAACCCAATACTGATATCTATTCTACAATATTCCCTTATAATCAATGCAAACTGATTTTTCACACAAGACTTATGAAATTCAAAAAAAAATACACACTTTTTTCTTGCTTTTGAGGAGCTCGATATTGAAACTATTATCTCTATGATTTCGGATCTTCAATATCTGAAATTCGGCCCTGTAGTAGTTGTTTGAATCTTCTTTCGAATTCCATAGGTTTGAACTGATTTGGATTCTTCAAGTCAAAGTTATGCCTAATCTCCCACAATGACCTAATTATGGACTGGTTGAGTAGAGAGAAATTGTACAGTGTGCCACGTGTCACTATTTCCTCCTTCAGCTCTAAAATTGATACATCGGAAACTAAAGTCCGTGTACTTGTGGCTACTTTTTACAGAATTCCAGTCCAATTCTCAGAGAGAGAGTTATGACGATTTCCCACGGTCACCTCTTTGAGATGAAATTCTGGAGCTTGAAAAAACCTTAACTTCCACAGATCATATCTCTGAAAATATTGTGAACCAAGATCTAAAATTTTTACAGGAAGTTCCTCAGGATTTCGGCTTCGCGTGATAATTTTTAGCTTCTGAGTCTTCGTATAAAAAAGTTATAGCGAAAATTCCACGATAACCTGCTTAGAGCAGCGAAACCCTAGAATCCAAAGCTCTGATACCAAATGTTATGAAACCAGCTCCAAAAATAGACGGAAAGAGAGATAAATGCCTTAGAAATAAGCCACTTCGAGGGGGAAACCTCCTTTACAGAACATAAATGAACAATTCTTGGATGATACAAATGAAAAAACCTCCTTCTATATATAGGATTCCATGGGGTCACAATATAATCCTAGCCGACCTAATAATAATAATGTAAGGGCACAATAATAACAATATTGGGGTTACAGGGGTACAACAATAATAATAAGGGGGTTATACTAACAAAAATAAGGGACTATACTAGTAATATAGGGACCTAACATGTCGTTTTTATTGGACGAGCATGGTCTAAAAGACTTTGCTACAACAATCATCATTGTACCAACGAATCCCATCTAGTTTCATGAGTACAAGAGGGATAATGCCAAAGCTAAGTTGATGATTCTTGATGGAGTCAAGGATCACATTATTATGCATATCGTAGAGAAGAACACAATGAAGAAGATGTGGGATTCCATCGTCAAGCTATACCAAGATCCATCGAAGAACAGGAAGATGATACTCAAGGAGAGGTTGAGAACAATCAAGTAGAATAAGGGCAAATATGTAACCACATATCTCACCAAAATTAATTCATTTAGAGATAAAATTATAATAGTAGAAGAAAAGTCAGCTGATGAAAAGATAGTGCATATAGTAGTCAATGGGTTTACCAAGGAACGGAGTATGTTCATCCAAGTGATTTATAGGCGTGACAAACTTCCAGATTGGGAATTCCTACAAAGTGAATTAACTTAGGAGGAGTTGAGGATCAACTTGGTCGAAGGCACTACCAACAATAGTGGCAAGGGATGGGAGGTGGAGAAGGAGGAGAAAAATGTCACTCTTACAGGAAAGGGAAAAGCGAAGAAGGGTCCTAGTAAGAGATAAGTTTCGAAAGGAGAAAAGAAGAAGAAGGACCTCTCAAAGGTCAAGTGTTTTGGTTGTGGTGAAATTTGTCACTATGTTAGCTAATTTCCTTAAAGGAAGAAGGATAAGCAGGGGAAGCAGTCATTTTTTTATTATTATTTTTTTTGGTAAGAAAACTTATTTACATTATATTAATAGGAAATTTTTTTACATATTTACATCCAAGAGTGCATGATTTTCCTATGTGTAAGGAAACCAAAGATGATCAATAAATGGATATTCCCCAAGAAGGAGAAGCCAGAGCTCAGAGGTCTTATATTTAAAAACAAAAATGACATTTTACCAAAAAAATGCTCCTAGGATATAGCATTACATAGCTTTGCATGAGAAACCAAAACTAGTCTGCAGTGAGCCACATGAGTCCTTGGCACAAGTTTTCCAACTGGACTATGTGACCCAACCCGAAATTCACCATAAGGTCAATGGGATAGGTTTTTCCACATTGGAATTGCATGGTTTCTACATTGGTGTTGCATTTCACTTGGGCATTGTTTGCTGCCAGTGTCTATCATAATCTCCTCCATAATGTAGCAACCATAGGGACTAAGATAAGGAGGGGAGGAAGTAGAAGCATCTACCATAGAGGGGATGAGAGCATGGGAGGGAGGGGGATGGGCCACAAGAGCACAGGGGATGGGTGGAGATGAGGATCCAATAGGAGGGGAGTGTGAAGAAGAGGGAGCGAGAGAGGAGGAGAAAGGGATGTTTGGTGGAAAATGGATGCAAAGGTATCTGGAAAATCACCTTAGCGAGGAGAAAGAGTGGCTATGGTGTGCTAAGAGCTTGGCTATCCAGCCAAAGTCCTTCAACCTCTCTTGAGCTCTTTCCTTAAGCTGAAGGGCGTGGGGGTTCCAGAGAGCCCAGAGTGTCAGACGACCTCTATGAGTCTCGACCTCCTCCACAATAAGAACATCTCTTAAAGTGGACTATTTTATGCCGTAATCGAACATCGCAACAATGGTGGCATCATTGAAGGTGGTGGGGAGATGCCCCTAACCCCTACCTCTACTGGGGCATCGACTTATCCCATTGTCACGGTTCATTTTCATATGGCAATAGAGCAGTGTTGCAACGTCGAAGCTAGAGGGAATGTATAAGGGAGAATGAAGATGGGAGAAAGGAATTTCCATGGAGCAAGTCAATTTATTGCAAGGATGTGGGAGCAGAGGAACCTTGTACTAGGACAATAAGATCCAATGAGGTGGATTAATGTCCATGGCTACCACTTGGTGAGAGACGCAAGCTAAGTGGAGTCTATTGACGAGGGGTCTTCGGAATTGATCTCGTGGTCTTGAAAGCACTAGGGTTTGGAGAGAGGAGATATCATTCTACCCATTGCAGAAACTAAGGAAGCCAGTATGTTAAAACTAGGGAAGATGGAGGCCAATTTTATTTGGGTCGGTGGTTGTAAATTCCTCTGTTGACGATAAAGTTAGCAAGGGAATTGGATTTTCTCTTTACGTGAGAGAAAATGATGGATTCTTGATAGGAGAGGATGCGAGCCAGATGTTGAACAATATATTTCAAGTGTCAGCCTATGGATTGCTTTGTGGTTGGAGATTTGTTGAAGATGCGTCTGGAAATTTGAATGGTGATCTGAGAGTCCCCTTCAACCACTGTAGGGTAGAATCGATTAGCTTGTGAAATTTGAAGGTCCTCTATCAGGGCTTCCAATTCTGTTGCATTTTTTTTGTAAGCTTGGCAAGACCATTTTCATTCATTTTCATAAAAAATATGCAGGTTACATCCATATTCATATGGTCAGGTGGCCTCAACCTTCCCATTAGGAAACCAGATTTGTTGGCCACCTTACCGCATTATAAGCCATACAAAAACAAAAGAGATTGAGACTGTCTATCATAGTTATACATGTACGGTTATCCTTAATTATCCTAGTGTTAGATAACTAAGACACAATATTAAATTATGTGGAGCCTTCATCTATACAAAACAAAAATAAATTCCAAACTATGCAAATCATATTGCTATTCATCGGACGAATCCACAGGAGCTGGATATTTCGCACTAGAACCAGGAAATTCCATCTGAGGGAGACATGGAATGTGATTCTCTATGTGGCTAAGGCAGAAATTTTACGGCTGAATCTGGAATTGTTTGAGCTATAATTCCTTATGAATTTCCTAGAGTTTGGGATCAGGCTTGGAGGGGCTAGCTGAGGGAGTTTTCAAGGCTCTAGCCAAAATATTCTTCATTAACCAGTATAGATAAACAATTTGTTTGTATTGAGAGGATCTACCTCTGGAATGTCCAAGGTCTAGTACCAAGGCTCACCATACCTCCATGTTCAAATCCATGCTTGTTTCCTATTGGTTTAAATCCGCTTCCCCACCAGAGATTAACTGGTGGATATGAGGTTGTGTATCAGCCTAATAGGCTTGAACATATTTCCAAATAAGGCCAGGAGTAGATCTGTGACCCCATCCCTTAGCTAGACGTGGATAGGTTTGGTTTCCTCCCCGCCACTAACCAACACTTCGATTCCTCCCTCGACCTCCCCATTCCGAGCTGTGTCTTCTAGAGGATGGATGCGCCATGCTGCAACTCTTCCAACCATGAAGGTGTTATGATAACCTAAAATCAAACACCAAGACCTCTAGCTCAAGGAGACAGACTAGCGTAGGCACTTGACATACACATTGATAATTTAAACATGTATAATTTCCACAGCATAATACCACAATATTATAAGATTTAAGGTTATAAACCAATTTGTTTCCCACGATTACGAGTTGGGTATGCAAAGATAGGCTGAACATAACAAACCATGGCTCCCCGAGCATTCTTGAAGCAAAACCCAAAATCCATTCGGGCGTATCCTTTCTTAGGAGACCCCTTCTCTTAAAGGCCAACATGTACATCAAAAAGACAAGATAATGGACATAATAACCCATGTAGGAAGTGAAGATTGAATTCCAGTACTCAGACCCAAAATACATGCACATCCAAGAATGTAAAATTCCATAACATATAGAGACAATTCTATTATGTTCAAACGACCCATAGAAAAAACAATTATTTCCTCCCAAAGTTCACGGAAGATTTCCTTTCTGTTATCACTTTAAAAAAATTCAAAGCATCATTTTGACAAGATTACTTAGGTTCATGGGTCAAAATAGGGTCTTAAGAGTCATTTCTTGAGTTTGACCAAGGGAAGTATTAAATTTTGATAGTTTGAGTCTACCCTAGTGTTTAAATAACTCATTTTTAAGGTCTTTCATGTCAAGTCTTTCATCATTTCAGGTTTCATTTCATTTCTCAAAGTTTTTGTATCAAACTGCCCAATTAGCCAAGAAACCGCAGTTTCGTAGCGCATCACGTTGAAAAAAGTCACTTTGCGCTACGAAAGCGCTGATAGTTTTTTAGCACAAACAACAAAAAATACACTGCAGGCACTACGAAAGCACGGTTTTGTAACTGTCTTGTTAGTTGAGTTGTCAAATGTCAGAAACCGCTGGGAAAGGGTAAGATAAAGGTTTGTTGAGTCATATAATGATAAATTAGAAGTACACACCCACGTTTGCAGTCATCATGGTCAGCTTAGGTTATGAGTGAGTCATCATTTTTAGTTATGAAAGGACATTTGAAATTCAAATTATTTCCTAATTAGTCATTCTCATTCCTTTTCCCTTCATTCGTAATGTCTGAGCTCTGAGTATCGAGCCAAACCTATGGTTGGTTCTTACAAAGGTTTATTACATCCATATCAAGCGGGACTGATACATTTATTCAAGTGAGGCTGATAGGTTCTATATCAAGCGAGGCTGAGAGGTTCTTTGAAGAATATGGCAGAGGAAAGAAAAATACATAGAAGAGGACAATGCTTAAGGCATGAACCTGAAGACATGAAGGAAATAACTGAAGACCCAAAAGTGATGGAAGCGTTCAAAAGAGCAGGTTTCCTACGGTTTTGTGAGAAATTGCAGGGCTGTCACACACGGGTATCCAAAGAATTTGCTATGAATTTCAATGGAACAACTACTAAAGTGGGGATGCTAAGTTTGTCTATCACACTGGAGGTCATTGTTGCTGTTATTGAGATTCCAAGAGGTCAAGAAACCTGGTTCAAAGGATTCAAATTTAATATGGAGCAGTGTAAAGAGTTCATGAAGTCTGAGCATATTGAGATGGATCTCTATAATGCTATCCCAAGAAGCTGCATCAAAAATAATTATTCAAAACTGCTCCTCAACATTCAAAAATATTTTACCTGTGAAGGCAGGTATCACAAGGTTTATTCGTACCATTTCAAATTGCTTCTACACTTCAATGGTAAGATTTCACTTGAATTACCTTTTTATCTGCATAGGAGTCTTGCAAATATGGCTGATAAGGTGCAAACAAAGTTTGAGGGTAGTGAGACATCATTATTTCATTATGGCTTAATGAAATTATTAATTTTAGATGAAATGCAAAAGATAGGCAGAGATTGGTCCTCATTCTTGTTTGTTAATGGTTTTGAGTTGGAAACCCTAACTCCTGCGAGAACCCTAAAGCTAAAGGAGTTCCATCATCACTAGCAACAGAACCAAGTCAACCTATGGTTTCAAAACCAAAAGAACTTGCAAGAGTAAATCCAAAAAAGAAAACTGAGAAAAGTCCAGAGAAAATTCAAATGCTTGATACACCAACTCTCACACTTGCAAAACAGAAATCAAAGGCTGTCAAAGATGCAAAACAGGAACAAGCTGTCAGCAAACAAGGGAGAAAAAGAGTAACTAGAAGCCAAGCAGTGTTTTTGAAAGGAAAAACAGTTGCTATAGAAGAGAGTCCAATAACAAAGGGGAATCTAGAAGATATTCTTCATGCCATTGACATAGAGGAAACACCTATTTTCCAAACTAAATTTATTGGGGAAGATGAGCAGAATATGAAAAAGGCCAAGTCTGCAAAGAGATTAGAGTTTGAGGGGGAAGATGCAGGTTACATTTTTCAAGAAAGAAAGCCTATGACAAGGCATGTTAGGAAATTAATGGAAGGCAACAAAGAAGTTCAAAAACTCACTGAGACAACTAAATCACCTAAAGAGATTATTGATCTCTCATCACCCACAATGAAGGATACAATCAAAAAATTAAAAAGGGGAAGAGAAAGTGATAGAGAAAATAGAGTTTCAGCGCCTCAAAGAAAAGTTAAAGTTGGAAAATCAAGAAATTGTTGTCATGAAAAAGAGAGCTAGGAAACACAGTGTTGAGAAAGTATAGTTTAAAAGGATGAAGGCAGTGTGGGAAGGATAAGTTGATTCTGTTTTTGAAACTTTAGACAAAACATAGCAACTTTTCAAGTGGACAATTCCAGAAATAAAAGAAGCTAAGTTTTTCAGAATAATAAACACCCATCTGAGAGCTACTAAAAAAAGACTTAAAGACCAGGTGAAGGATTTACAAGAGCAGTTGGAGTTAATTCATGATGAGCTACAGAGCAAAGGCATTAAAATGATAGTCATAGAAGAACCAATAGGCCAACCAATTGTACATGAAGAAGAAATGCCTCAAAGAAGCTAAAGTGAGTTTAGTTTATGGTTTGTATGGTTTGCAGAGGATGAGGACAGGTTATATTTTTAGTTTTTGGGCAATCATAGTTTTCATTTGACAAATTTTATGAAAAATATGCATAATCAGTAGTTTCGTAGCGCCTTCAGGCTTAAAAAGCAGAAAAGTGCTACGAAACTGTTGTAGCTGCCTTTTTTGCTTCTTTTAATCATTATTTAAGGTGTTAAAGGCTGAGTTAAGCGCTGAAATTGCTATGGAAGATGTGTTAAGGGGTGATTAAAATAATGCAAGAGGAAAGAGTCAATTTTTTGGAGGATAAAGGCTTGTAATGGTAGCGCTACAGAAAGCGCTACGAAACTATTGTATTTTCGTAGCGCAATACATTATATCCTTTTGAGTAGTTTTTGAAGCAGTTTTAGACAACTGGAGGCTAGGAAGGGGTTATGGAACGTGTTAAGCCAACTTTCAACAACCAAGGACCATGAAATGAAGACTAAATGATGGTCAGAATGTTCGAAGAAGGAAAAAGATCCTATGCCTAAAAAACAGGGTACTGTTTCCCATTTTTGTGGAGGTTAGCTAAGAGGTCATGAAGAACTGAATTCCATTATCCAAATTTGACCATGTGATGATACACTTGTCAATGATGTAATTTCAACTAGATAAGGTTGTTATAGATAAGTAATAAGGAGTTTGAGTCTTTTTTGAAATAGGACTATCAAATATGATAGGTGTCTTTTTGTAATAAATTTCATGTTTTATGGTTATGCAAGGTGTCAGTGGACAAAAATTCGATGTATCTAGCCTAAAGGCAGATCATCTGATGATGTAAGATGTCTATTAAAGGCCATTGGGTCGAATTTGTCAAGATTTGGACATTTTTGGCTAAACTGAGCTTGTTCTGAATTGACTGTTTTCAGCTAATACATAGATATTCTACTTGACCAACTTGAGATTCTTAAGGGTTTTTTAGTGTTTTCCTATTCCATCTCTATTTCTCATATATCTCATTTGCAGTGGTGTTCATATATATAACTCAGAATTCATCTATAAGATGCTCTGACTTCTTATATAAGTGAACTGACTGTGTTTTTACATGTTTCATGTGTGTGTACCTTGTGACTAAAAAATATGATATGCCTCAACTTCCATGTTAAGTAGATTCACTGAATTACTGAATGCTTTGACTCCATAAGCCCAATGTATACATGTTGATGTTATCTTCAACCTACATCTATCATTATTAGTTTATTTCCTAAATAGATTTAGCCATATATATCTTTATCCATATCATTAACCCTTGAGAGAGCCCTCTTAGGCTGAGGAGGCTAAGCCTCAGTCAAAAGATTAGGTTTGAAATAGTTACATGAGATTGTCTGATCAAGCAGTCCATCAGGTCCAATTTTGTGATAATATTTTGGTGCGTCTGCCGGGAGCCTGAAGATTATACTTTCCCAAAAATTTTAAGCTAAACTTTTGAAGGTAGCAGGAGCTCAAGAAGCTGTTCAAAGTTCCATCCACCTTGGTCACTCCATTCAAAATTTATATGATCAAAGGTGGCTTCGAGAAGGAGATACATGAGGACTAATCCTGACCTAGATCCACCTACCATTATGAACAATCCAAACACTATTTCCAGAGGCAGTCAAGGTTTTTCTGAAATATCGGGTACTCCATCACATACAAAATCCTTGTCCTATGAAATATTAAGAAGTCTTGAAGATAAAAGAGTTGAAGATAAAATCCAGGAAGTGTTTTTTAGATCTGAAAGTGAAAAATAATTAACTGAAATTATCTTAGACTTGCATAAGAGAGGTATTGATACCTCAACCCTAGTAACACAGGAAGATAAAGAAGAGTTTTGGGAATTAGTTACTTTTGAGTTGTTGTTGGAAAGAGTGTATTTAGATAAGTTGAAAGAGCATGACCCTTTTGAAATCTTGTTGAAAAGTAAAGCTGGTTTTCCTCTTCCTGATTGGAGTTCAATTATTAGCTGACAACAAAGACCAAACAATCCTCCTCATAATAGTTCTTCATCCTCTATTGCTTCTATCCCTAAAGCTACTACAATCCCTTTCACCATGGCTGGAAATGTACCTCCTCCACCTGCTGCACCTACTAGATATGCCCCTCTTGTTCTTACAGCTATTTTACATGACCTCCCTAGAAAATATGCTGCTAGAATCAAAACTTGGGGAAGTGATGAAGAGATTATAGTAAAAGAACATGCAGATTAATTTAATGATTTTATAGACATGGAGGAGGTTGATCATGAAGATGTTAGGTTGAGATTGTTTGCTCAGAGCTTTACTAGTGAAGTTAGGAAGTGGTTAAAATCCCTTAATCCTGGAAGTATTCATAATTGGAATGAATTTGAAGATACCTTTTTGAGAAAATTGGGAAATAGAACTAATCCAATACAAGACCTCACTGAGTATAATAGTTTAAGAAGAGCTGTTGATGAAACTGTTCAAAACTTTTCAAAAAGGTTTAATAAGGTTTATGACTCTATTCCTACCCATTTAAAACCTCCACAAGCCTTAGCTCAGATGAGATATGCTGAAGCTTTTGATTATGACTTTTCTATGCTGCTGAGAGAGAGAGAGAGAATCCCCTACACTTGCTGAAATGAAAAATGATGCAGCGAAGGTGGAGGTTAATATGATAGCAGCAAAAAAGTAAAAAATGGGCAAGACTAAGTTAAAAGAATAAGAGAAGCCTTCCTCCTCTACCTCTGATGATAAATTTGATTCAATGATGAAAACAATGGAGAAGTTGATGGATAGGCTGGCCCTTGGGAATACCTATGCTCCTCATGCACCACATGAAACTCAGTTTAGAAACCCTCAATTTAGGAGACCTCAGAATCAACAAAGACCATGAGAAAATAGAAGTCAGCAACCTAATCCTCCAGTGAGACCTCCTTTCCAGGAGAACTTAATTGATGAAGAAGATGAACCTGAAATTCCTGAAGAGTCTATTCACTAATTAGATGAAGAAATTTATGAAACTTTCTTGACTAAAGAGGAACATGAAGAATCAGACCAGGGTAATCATGGAGAGGAACCATTATATTATTTTAAAGGGTATCAACATGCTATTTTTGAGATGCAAAAACAATACAATCTCAGAAATAGAAATGTGCCAATCATTGCAAATAAAACACAACCTAAGAAAGATAATCCTAAGGCTGTTGATGGCAAGAAAGATACTCCTAAGGTTGCTGAAGGTAAGAAAAATACACCACCTCTTCCTCCTATCAAAGAAGCTGAAAAATCTGTTTCTGTTTTCAGTTTGGAAAATGAAATTTCTAAGATCAAAATACCAGTACCTTTTGGTGATATTATCAAGGTAAATGAGTATAGAATCAAGATTGTTAAAATGTTAAATTCACAACCAGGAGCTGCTGATATCTTGAATGTACAAGAGGATCATCCAACCATATACTTGGGTCCAATATTAGAAGATGAACAGAATGAGGAGGTGCCTCCTTTTTATGTGAGCCTTAACATTCATGACATGACATTACATAATGCTATGTTGG
>CM076577.1:260814384-260969806 GCA_034641835.2 Pinus albicaulis | reverse complement strand
ATTCAGGGGTTTCCCACATTCTTATGCCCAAAGTAATCATGGAAAGTATGGGGTTAGAAATAACTAGACCATATAAGGACTTGTTTTCTTTTGATTCAAAAAGAGTTCAATGCATTGGTTTAATAAAGGATGTTGTTGTTGGTCTTACACAAGTCCCTTCCAAGGCAGTGGTCATGGACATCGTGGTAGCAGAAATTACATTGAAGTTTGGCATGCTATTATCAAGGTCATGGGTAGCAAAAATCAAAGGTACAATGCAGATGGACCTTACTTATGCCACCATTCCTATTTTTTGTGAGCAAAAGAGATTGTATCGAGAGACAAGGATGGATTACATGGTGAGTAGTAAAGATAAACCTCAAAATTTTCCAATTTATGCTCTTGATACTGAAATTGGATCTACTATTCTTTTCAATGAGTTGATTGATGAAGCAGAGAATGAGAAGGAAGCAGAAAATCAGTAATCTGAAATTTAGCAGTCCGAAAATCAGCAAACAGAAGATCAGCAAGTTAGTGATAAGATGGCAGAAGGTTGGCGGTCATTGCATTTTGATGGATCAGCAGGAAGAGAAGAGGCATGAGCAGGGATTTCGATCACAAGTCCAAGTGATGAAAGTAAGTTCTTGTCCTACAAATTGAACTTTGACTGCACAAATAATATGGCTGAGTATGAATCCTTGATTTTGGGCTTAGAAGTTTTGAAAAGAATGAATGCTCAAAAGATTTCTATTTTTGGAGATTCGAAATTAGTCATTAAACAAGTTGAAGGTGTTTATCAAAAAAAGGATATAAGGATGAGGGCATATAGAAACTTAGTTTTGGACATGTTGGAAAATTTCCAAGTTTACTCATTCATTGTCAAAACTATAGACCAAAACTCCATTGTTGATTCTCTAGCTGTCTCTGCAAGTCTTTTCATTATTCCCATACATTCCACTGAAAAATATGATGTTGAAGTTCGCCATAGACCAGCTATCCCTAATAATATTACTCATTGGAAAGTTTTTGAGGATGACCAACAAGTGAAGAACTTTATTGAGCTGAAAGAAGAGTTTTAAAATATACAAGTAGATCAGTAAAATATGCTTGCTGAACCTAAAGGAAATTCTGAAGTTTTGCAGCTAAAGAATAATTCCATACCAAAGGGTCTCATACCTCTTGAAAAACTTTTTGATCATAATGATGTTTTCAAATCTCCTAAGATATAAGCTGATGATGAAGAGGTAGAGAGTTGTAACCTTGGTACAGTAGCTATGCCCAAAATGATTAAACTTTCAAAGTTTCTTTCAGTTGATATGAAGTACAAGTATATTGAGATGATGAAGAGATTTATAGATGTTTTTGTTTGGAATTATGCTGATTTGAAAGAGTATGACCCCACTATTGTTTATCATACTATTCCCATCAAAGAAAATGAAAAGCGTTTCAAGAAAAAGTTGAGGAGGATTAATCCACTTCTCATGCCATTGATTGAGAAGGAAATCAGGAAACTCTTTGATGCCAAAATCATTGTCCCAATCAGATTCTCAAATTGGCTTGAAAACTTGGTTCTAGTTATGATAAAGAGTGGAGAAATCAAAATATGTATTGACTTCAGAAACTCGAATAAAGCCTCTCAGAAGGACAACTATCCTCTCCCAAGGATGGACCAAATTTTACAAAATATTGTTGGTTCTCAAAGGATGTCTATGCTTGATGGTTTTTCAGGTTACAATCAGATCTTTGTACATCCGGATGATCAGAAAAAATAACCTTTACTACACCATGGGGCACTTTCATGTATGCCAAGATGCCATTTGGTCTCATGAATGCAGGAGCTACCTTTCAAAGGGCAATAGATATTGCTTTTTCTGAAGAGAAGGACAAGATGGTGGTTGTTTATCTTGATGACATAACAGTCTTCTTAAGGAGGGAAGAAGATCACTTGAAACACCTAGAAAGAATTCTGCTGAAGTGTAGAAGGTTTGGCATCTCTCTAAATCCCACCAAAAGTATTTTTGCTTTAACTTCAGGTAAATTACTTGGACACATTATTTCTAAAGATGGGATTAAGATTGATCCAAACAGGGTCAATGCAATTTAGAAAGTGGATTTGCCTAGAAGCAGGAAGGAGATTCAATCTTTCCTTGGAAAGGTAAATTTTGTAAGGAGATTTATTCCTAATTTTGTTGAGATTGTGACGGAAATAAAAAGGATGATGAAGAAGGGAGTTGATATTAAGTGGATAGCAGAGGCAAAGCACTCATTTGAGGAGATAAAAGAGGCACTCACTCAAGCACTGGTATTGATCAGTCTGGATTTCTCAAAAAAATTTCTGGTTTTCACTTTTGCATCAGAAAATACTATTGTTGGAGTTTTGTTACAAATGGAACATCAAGGTATTGAGCAACCCATTTCATTCTTTAGTAGGACATTAGCTAACTCTGAGATAAAGTACAATATCTTAGAGAAGAAAGCTTATGCCTTGGTTAAGGCTATAAAAAAATTCAGAATTTATATTCTGCATTCTCATATTGTGGCTTTTGTTCCTATATTGTTGTGAAAGACATCCTAACTCAAGCTGATCCTGACGGTAAGAGGGGAAAATGGATTGCTAACTTGTTGGAATATGATATAGAGATTAAGCCAACAAAATTGGTCAAAGGACAAGGCTTAGAAAAGCTAATGGCACAGTCAAATTTTGACTGTCTTGACATGAATTTAATTGCAGAAATATCACAAAATTTCAAATGAGGAAGAAGAACTAGTCCCTATTGAAGAAAAATACACCACTTCAGATTGGTATAAGGATATTGTTTTTCTCCTACATCATCATAAAGCACCTGCTGAGCTAACAAAGTCTAAGGCAAGATTTGTGAAGCTAAAATCCTTGAGGTATTGCATTTTTGTTAAAAATATGTTTTGGAAGGATACCGACGGTATTTTTCTGAACTGTTTGCTGGAAGAGGAGGCTAAAAAAGTAATTGAGGAGTTCCACAAAGGATATTGTGGAGGTCACCATTATTGGAAGGCCACAGTGAAAAAGATTCCTAGAGCAGGGTATTATTTGCCTACAATGTTTAAGGATGTCTACAAAAATATTGATGCCTGCCGTGAATGTCAAATTTTTGATGGTAAGAAGAAGCTTGTACCTTTACCTTTAATACCTATCTATGTGGAAGCGCCATTTTAGCAATGGGGGCTATATTTTATTGGAGAGATTCATCCATCATCATCAGGTCAACATTGCTGGATTCTCACAACTACTGATTACTTTACCAAATGGATTGAAGCAATCCCAACTAGTCAAGCAAATGATTCTGTTATTATTTATTTTTTGGAAAATGATATTTTTTCTAGATTTGGTTGCCCCATGAAGATCATAACTAATAATGCACATGCATTTAAGTCTAAAAAGTTGATTAATTTCTGTCATCAATATCATATTACTCTTGGGCATTCCACTGCATATTATCCACAAGGGAATGGACTTGCTGAATCTTCTAACAAGAGCATTGTCAGGATCATTAAAAAGGTGTTGCAGGAAAATAAGAAAGTTTGGCATTTGAAGCTGAAGTATGCCTTATGGGCTAATAGGATATGCACAAAAAGGTCAATTAGAACTTTACCTTATGAACTAGTATATGGAGCTGAAGCCATTTTTACTACATCTTTAGGGGTACCTGTAATGAAGCTGCTTCAAGGATTATAAGAGGAACCAAATGTAGTTCAGAGAAGAATCAATCAGCTAATAGCTTTGTAGGATAAGAGGGATGAAGTTTATAACAACAATCAACAATCTCAAAACATAATCAAGAGGACATTTGATAAGAAAATCAAGTAAGAAAGTTTTCAAATTTAGGATGTAGTGGTGAAATGGGAGGTCAGAATTGAAGAGAAAGGAAAACATGGTATGTTTGAGAACTTGTGGAAATTTCCTTTCAAAATAGTTGCTTTCCATGGAAACAATACTTACATACTGCAAGATATGGATGGAAAATCATATGCTAGAGGACTTGTCAATGGCAGGTTTTTAAAGCATTACTTTTCCTAAAAACTGCTGATCATTCATATCATTGTATATATTCCATTTTATGAGTTTTTCTGCTAATAATGACAATCTAAATCAGCAAGCTTAGGCCCGAGGTGAAGGCCATTAGAGTTTGAGGAGAAAGATTGGCAATTTCAAATTTTTTCTGTTTTGTCAAGAAAATGGATAGCAGCAATGGAACTACTGGTTCTTACTGTACCACAGGGGCACACTATCCCAATTGGAGCCACTGTTATCACTTTAAAAAAATTCAAAACATCATTCTGATAAGATTACTTAGGTTCATGGGTCAAAATAGGGTCTTAAGAGTCATTTCTTGAGTTTGACAAAGGGAAGTATTAAGTTTTGATAGTTTGTGTCTACCCTAGTGTTTAAATAAACTCATTTTTAAGGTCTTTCATGTCAATTCTTTCACCATTTTAGGTTTCATTTAATTTCCCAAAGTTTTTGTATCAAGCCACCCAATTAGCCAAGAAACCACAGTTTCGTAGCGCATCACGTTGAAAAAAGTCACTTTGCGCTACGAAAACACTGATAGTTTCGTAGCGTAAATAGCAAAAATTACACTACAGGCACTTCGAAAGCACGATTTTGTAACTGTCTTGTCAGTTGAGTTTTAAAATGTCAGAAACCATTTGGAAAGGGTAAGATAAAGGCTTGTTGAGTCATGTAATGATAAATTAGAAGTACACACCCACGTTTGCAATCATCATGGTAAGTTTAGGTTATGAGTGAGCCATCATTTTCAGTTATGAAAGGACATTTGAAATTAAAATTCTTTCCTAATTAGTCATTCTCATTCATTTTCCCTTCATTCGTAATGTCTGAGCTCTGAGTATCAATCCAAACTTCTGACTGGTTCTTACAAAGGTTATTATGTCCATATCAAGCGAGGCTGATAGGTTCTATATCAAGCGAGGCTGATAAGATCATATCAAGCGAGGTTGAAAGGTTCTTTGAATAATATGGTAGAGGAAAGAAAAATACACAGAAGAGGACAGTGCTTAAGGCATGAACCTGAAGACATGAAGGCGATAATTGAAGACCCAACAGTGATGGAAGAATTCAGAAGAGAAGGTTGCCTACGGTTTTGTGAGAAATTGCAGGGTTTTCACACATAGGTATCCAAGGAATTTGCTATGAATGTCAATGGAACAACTACTAAAGTGGAGATGCTAAGTTTGTCTATCACACTAGAGGTCATTACTGCTGTTACAGAGATTCTAAGAGGTCAAGAGACTTGGTTCAAAGAATTCAAATTTAATATGAAGCAGTGTAAAGAGTTCATGAAGTCTGAGCACACTGAGATGGATCTCAATAATGTTATCCCAAGAAGTTGCATCAAAGATAATTATTCAAAACTGCTCCTCAACATTCAAAAATATTTTACCTGTGAAGGCAGGTATCACAAGGTTTATTCACACCATTTCAAATTGCTTTTACACTTCACTAGTAAGATTTCACTTGAATTACCTTTTTTCTACATAGGAGTCTTGCAAAGATGGCTGATAAGGTGCAAGCAAAGTCTGAGGGGAGTGAGACATAATTATTTCATCATGGCTTAATGAAATTATTAATTTTAGATGAACTACAAAAGATAGGCAAAGATTGGTCCTCATTCTTGTTTGTTAATGGTTTTGAGTTGGAAACCCTAACTCCTGCGAGAAACCCTAAAGCTAAAGGAGTTCCATCATCACTAGCAGCAGAACCAAGTCAACCTATGGTTGCAAAACCAAAAGAACCTGCAAGAATAAATCCAAAAAAGCAAACTGAGAAAAGTCCAGAGCAAATTCAAATGCTTGATACACCAACTCGCACACTTGCAAAACATAAATCAAAGGCCGTCAAAGATGCAAAATAGGAACAAGCTGTCAGCAAACAAGGGAGCAAAAGAGTAACTAAAAGCCAAGCAGTGTTTTTGAAGGGAAAAATAGTTGCTATAGAAGACAATTCAGTGACAAAGGGGAATCTAGAAGATATTCTTCATGCCATTGACATAGAGGAAACACCTATTGTCCAAGCTAAATTTATCGGGGAAGACGAGTAGAAGATGAAAAAGGCCAAGTCTGCAAAGAGATTAGAGTTTGAGGGGGAAGATGCAGGTTACATTTTTCAAGCCAAAAAGCCTATGATAAATCATGCTAGGAAATTAATGGAAGGCAGTAAAGAAGTTCAAAAATTCACTAAGACAACTAAATCACCTAAAGAGATTATTGATCTATCATCACCGACAGTGAAGGATACAATCAACAAATTAAAAAGGGGAAAAAAGAAACTGATAGAGAAAACAAAGTTTCAGTGCCTAGAAGAAAAGTTAAAGTTGGCAAATCAGGAAATTGCTGTCATGAAAAAGAGAGATAGAAAACACAACGTCGAGAAATTACAGTTTAAAAGGATGAAGGCTGTGTGGGAAGGACAAGTTGATTATGTTTCTGAAACTTTAGACAAAACAGAGCAAATTTTCAAGTGGGCAATTCCATCAATAAAAGAAGCTAAGTTTATTAGAATAATAAACACCCATTTGAGAGCTACTAACAAAAGACTTAAAGACCAGGTGAAGGATTTACAAGAGAAACTGGAGTTAATTCATCATGAACTACAGAGCAAAGGCATTAAAATGACAGTCATAGAAGAACCAATAGGCCAACCAATTGTACATGAAGAAGAAATGCCTCAAAGAAGCTAAAGTGAGTTTGGTTTATGGTTTTTATGGTTTTTAGAGGATAAGGACATGTTATATTTTTAGTTTTTGGGTAATCACAGTTTTCATTTGACAAATTTTATGAAAAATATGCATACTCAGTAGTTTCGTAGCGCCTCCAGGCTTAAAAAGCAGAAAAGCGCTATGAAACTGTTGTAGCTGCCTTTTTTTCTTCTTTTAATCAATATTTAAGGTGTTAAAGGCTAAGTTAAGAGCTGAAATTGCTATGGAAGATGTGTTAAGGGGTGATTAAAATAATGCGAGAGGAAAGAGTCAAGTTTTTGGAGGATAAAGGCTTGTAATGGCAGCGCTATAGAAAGCACTACGAAATTGCTATATTTTCGTAGCATAATACATTATATCCTTTTGAGCAGTTTTTGAAGCGGTTTTAGACATCTGGAGGCTAGGAAGGGTTATGGAACATGTTAAGCCAACTTTTAACAGCCAAGGACCAGGAAATGAAGATTAAATGATGGTCAGAATGTTCAAAGAAGGAAAAAGATCCTATGCCTTAAAAACATGGTACTGTTTCCTATTTTTGTGGAGGTTAGCTAAGAGGTCATGAAGAACTAAATTCCATTATCAAAATTTGACCATGTGATGATACACTTGTCAATGATGTAATTTAAAATAGATAAGGTTGTTATAGATAAGTAATAAGGAGTTTGAGTCCTTTTTGAAATATGACTGTCAGATAGGATAGGTGTCTTTTTGTAATAAATTTCATGTTTTATGGTTATGCAAGATGTCGATGGACAAAAATTTGATGTATCTAGCCTAAAGGCAGATCATCTGATGATGTAAGATGTATATTAAAGGCCATTGGGTCGAATTTGTCAAGAGTTGGAAATTTTTGGCTAAATTGAGCTTGTTGTGAATTGACTGTTTTCAGCGAATACAGAGATATTCTACTTGACCAACTTGAGATTCGTAAGGGGTTTTTAGTGTTTTCCTATTCCATCTGTATTTCTTATATATCTCATTTGCAGTGGTGTTCATCTATATTACTCAGAATTCATCTACAAGATGCTCTGACTTCCTATATAAGTGAACTGACTGTGTTTTTACATGTTTCATGTGTGTGCACCTTGTGACTAAAAACTTTGATATGCCTCAACTTCCATGTTAAGTAGATTCACTGAATTACTGAATGCTTTGACTCCATAAGCTCAATGTATACATGTTGATGTTATCTTCAACCTACATCTATCATTATCAATTTATTTCCTAAATAGAGTTAGCCATCTATATTTTTATCCATATCATTAACCCTTGAGAGAGCCCTCTCAGGCTGAGGAGGCTAAGCCTCAGTCAAAAGATTAGGTTTGAAATAGTTACATGAGATTTTCTGATCAAGCAGCCTATCAGGTCCAATTTTGTGATAACAACTGGGAGCAACAAGCATTACAATGCATACCAAAATATCACCAGCCATAACCAGGTACATCTATTCTCCATATGAAGGGATTTGAAGATAGGGTTGTTATTATAATAGATGTCAATATTAATGGTTAGAAACAATATTCTATGGATTCACAACTAGACACAGGAGCTATGAAACCTCGTGAAAATCATAGTGCCATTCTAGAATATTATTGGCAACCCACACAATTCCAATTTAGAGTCGTAAATAAGAGGTTAATGACTATTAGAGCTATGGATCGTGATTTCCCAATTATTTGTAATGTAATTCCTACTTCTGTAAATTTGTAGAGTTTTGATACAGGAAGTGATATTTTTTTAGGTTAAGATTTTGTAAGAAGACATCTTTCCCTTGTCGTAGAAGAAAACCACATTTTCCTCAACATCCAAGGAAGAACTATAAAAAATCCAAGTAATTACATATATGTAAATAGAATTGTAGACCCTGTCCCAGATATAGTTGAATGTTCTCCTGACAAAATAGCAAAGATCAAGAAAGTAATAGGAATTGTTGAAATCCAAGGGCCATAATACATTAGAGAAAAAAAAAATTGAAGCAGAATTCGCAGCAGATGCACCCAATGCATTTTGGCAAAGGGAACAATACTTTGTGGATATTACCTACAAAAATTTTTACTCCGGAACACCTCAGAAGTCATCATCAAACCAGATGTCCCCATCAGAGCTCGGACTATGTAAAAAAGAGATCGATGGTCTATTAGAGCGAAATTTGATCGAACCAAGCAGAAGCCCTTGGGCTTGCCTAACATTTTATGTCAACAATCATTCAAAGAAAAAATAAGAGGTAAACCTCGGATGGTGATCGATTATAGAGCATTAAATGATCCCTTGTTGCCTATTAGGTATCCTCTGCCATCTAAAGAAGCTTTATTTCATAAAATTGGCAATAATAATGTGTCCAACAAATTTGACCTTAAGAGCGGATTCTGGAAGATAGGGATCAAACCATACAATAGCTGCAATACTTGTTTTGTGGTTCCACACGGACAATGGATTGAAGAATGCACCCTATGAATTTCATAAAAGAATGGAAGCCATTTTTGGAGATTTGAAATTTGTTATTGTTTATATTGATGATTTACTAATATTTTCTTTTGATTTAAAGAACATAGAAAGAAATTGGATATAGTTCACCATGAGATTTTTAAACATGGGCTAGTCCTCGGTAAGCCTAAGCTTGAGTTTGAAGAAACGAGAATTGAATATTTAGGACTAATCCTATTCCAAGGCAAATTTGAATTACAAGAACATGTGTTGAAAGCTTTAACATAATTTCCAGATGCCATTTATGACCACAGGCAATTGCAGAGGTTCTTGGGAAGCCTCAATTACATTTGACAATTTTATGAAAATAAAGCCAAAGATGTTAAGTTCCTATAGAAGAGGCTTAGAGGAATATAATGTTCCCCATCTATGATGACTACAGTTCAAATTATCAAACAAAAGGTCTAAAATTTGACAATTCGGGTTCTTCCAAGACATGAATTGTCTTACGTTTTAGAAATAGATGCATCCAATGAAGTATGGGCAGAAGTTTTGATGCAAAAGCATGCAAGAAGGGAAGAATTTTTCTCATATGAATGAGGATGTTTCAATGACAGTGAACTCAGGTATCCATCTTCTCATAAAGAAATTCTTGCTGTCAGAAATGGAATTAAAAGATTCATGTTATTAGTAAAAGCGAGTAAGGTTCATTATAAGAACATACCTGAAACATATGGCTGGGATGCTTAGAAACAGAAAATTTTTAGAACAAGGCAGCAATAATATACTAATATGGAGCCTATGGTTAGATGGATTCAACTTTGAAATTGAATATAAAAAAGGAAAATATAATTGCTTAGAAGATTTGATTACAAGAGAAGCAACTCCAAAATAAATTAAGATGTTCAGTTTTCCATCAGCTTCAAATTCATCATCACCTCCCCGTGCTCCAGAGGGTTTTCAGTGGGTTTTAATATGTAAATATTGTCATATGTCATTTTGTTTTCAGTGTCTCATAGATAGGGTCAAGGAGAGTCATGCATATGAATACATTCTTGAAAATTGAATTAATAGTAGCTATAGTAATGTAAGTAATCTTATGTATTTTATAGAGTCATCCAAAATGTTTCAAGGGGCCATCAGATTTGCACATTTTGCATGTCAAAGATATATTTGTTTGTATGAGCCATGGTTGAGTTATGCAGACTATTTTAATATTCTAATACACACCAAATATTCCAAAAGTGTTTGGTTGATGTTTGAATGTAGCTCTATGAGTAATCCCTACAACCACTAGTCACCTTGGTTAAAAATATTTCTACATTATTGGTGCCCAAGAGGAGGAATATTTTGGACCATTAGAAAAAATGAATTTATTGATTACCTCCAAGAAGACATCAGAACATCAGCTCAGTCCGAGGCATGGTTTTGCTTCAAGATAGAACATTTGTTCAACACACTTAAAGTACATAGTATTCATCCACCAGAGAAACTCATCTATAAGGAAATATATCAATTCTTTGGATCACTTTGTAATCCTAAATATGAGAGAGTACCTAGCATGTATGGATATCTTTTCTTTCTGTGCTATAATATCATGCCACCTCATGCAGAAGCACATTTGTCACCAAGTCCATAACATTTGTATTACTCAAGTGACAGTGATAATTATGGATATCCAAGCGACTTGTGGGATATTTTTAAAGAAGCATGATGAGTAGTATTTCATGTCTAGTCACCTAACATTGAGTGTGACCGGTATCGTGGGATTCCGATAAAATCTCCACTGTGTAAATATTAGAGAGTTTAAAAGGAAAAAGTGGAGGGATTTTTCCTCCAAGGTAAAATCTTAGGTTAACTTTCTGGGCAAATATTTGAAACTTGGAGAACTTCTCCGAATTTTGGTGGGATTTGACCCACATTTAAGAGAATCTACAGAAAATTTAGATTCCAGATCTATATTTTGTATATTTATCTAGATAAGTCATATTTCGAGAAGGTGCTTGAGGCTCTATCGAAATCCTATAAATAAGGAATATATATCACCATTACAAGCATTCAAGTTGATGTGGTTATTATGAGCTCTCTCTCTCTGAAGCTTTGTGTCATTTTGGCTTTAAATCTGAGTTTGATAAGCTTGCGCATGTGGAATTGATGTATATGTGACCTATGTTGAAAATGGCAACAAGAAACAGTGAAGGAGGCCTCCTGAAACATCTTTCCTAATCCTAGTTGGAGATTGATCACCTAAACTAGGTGGGGACCACACATGTGATTTTTGTCGAAAAGTCTATTTTTAGACTATGTCTATTTTAGACATATGGAGCATGGTCTAGGAGTTGCGGGATGCTATTCTTGGATGATTGGTCAAGTTGGTAAAAATAGATGGACATCTATTTTTAGACATACAGGTCGAAGTCTATTTTTAGACTGCCTGTCTAAAAATAGAACAATCAAATATTATTAGCCCTTAATAATATTTGGACTATAAAATTTATCTTATCCTCTTGGAGCACTTCAGTTCGAGCTACAGATGTGGCATGCGAGAAATTTGGCAGAAGGAAGTGGGGAGAATTTCTATGGGGTGTTCTCTGACTGTGCATGTATCTTTGTTTAGTTAGAACTCTTGTGGTAGAGTTTGGTGGAGTTGATGGGGCAGGTTGATGGAGTTGTTGTTCCAGTTTTAACTTAGTTGAACTAGTTGTATTTAGACAAAAGACAATACATTAATACACTATAAAATTGATGGTCTTGAATTAAATATTATTTAGTGCCTATGATGGCATCACTCATAAATCAGCTGAGAACACATCGGTTAACTGCATTCCATGTACGGTTCGGTGAACCCGGTGGAAGAGGGAGATAGGAGAAAGAGATTTGAGGTCTATACGATTGTGACTATAGTGTGCATGAGATTTGCACAATCATTGGAGGAGATTGCCAATGAGGATTGCATAGTTAAAGCCAAGGGAATTCGAATTCATTCCATCCATTCTCTCATCTTGAATTGTGCAGTAGAGGCAGGCAAACAGTGGAGGAGTTTTGAACCCGTGACTTGTTCAAAACTGAGCTAGTTTGTGTGTAACTTTTGGAGACAGTACTGAGTACTTGTGAGGAGTATTGTACTGAGATTTTTACATGATTCTTCTTCATTATAGTATATAGACAGTAGGGGGTTTTCAGCTGTAAGCTTTCCCCAGTATACATACTATGTTATATGTGTTGAATTTCTATGTGCGCATGTGAATGTTTTCAATACCGCTTGTTGTTTTTATTTCCGCATGTGATGATTAATGCGTAGAAGAGATTATGTGTTATGTATGAATCTCAAATTTTATGTGACCAGGATAATCTCGGTGAATCAGTGATTTATTCAAATTCTATGATATCGGGAGCGATATTGATCATCGGATCTATTATTCGAGAAAGTGATTGCATTTTTATTTCTTGGTAGCGATGCTGTCCAGACCGGAGTAGCCTCCGGATTCATCCTTATTTGAAGGTGAAAGGTACGGTAAATGCCCCTTGCATGGTCTACGATTTTGAAATAAATTTTTCTCAGGATTTTTAGATCGGAAGCGGTGGAGTTTGAATCGGTTGAATTAGGTTATTCCAAAGCGTAGTGACGAGGAGGAAGTTGGGGCTCAAGGATAAACTCGGGAAAATAAAGATGGAGAAGAATGACACTATTCGGTATGTAGAAAAAGTTTGTCCACTGTAGGGATGAGCTTGGGAGTGTAGGTGTTAGTGTGGATGAAGAAGGACAAGTCCAGAAGGTTTGGATTCAAGCAAAGAATCTCTACGGACTTGAAGTAGATGGGATGTCTACGGAACTTCCCTCATTTGAAGTGCATGAAGACTGTCGATTGATGTGAGAGGGAGCAGGTATTTGCATCAGAGCGAGAAAAACCATGCAATTGAAGCTTGAGAGGGAGCAAGTTTGCTGTGTAGGTGATAGTGAACCTGGGGATGTGGAGTAGCCACAAGAGGATCATGGAGTGGAAGAGACCACTCATGCAGAGAAATTTCGTGCCAGACGGGCAGAGGGAGTGCATGCAGCTATACCACCAGGTATGAGGTGGGGCGACATGCATGAGTAATCCCATGAGGAGATTTCTGGGAAGATTCATGAGATGGTGTGGATCTCATGGATTGAACCTGGCTACGAGGTGCCTGACGCGGCAGTCAACGGTCAGTTGGACCAAATGCGGTCAAAGTGGCAGTTTGGGATCTTTGGAGCACGGATAAGAGTGCTTGACAGGTGCAGGGTGCATGGATGCAAAGTTCAACAGCGCGGTGGTTCCACATTGACATAATACGTGCGCTACATGGAAGGTCGAAGAATTTGATGTGATAGATGCATCGGGCTGAACACAATTGGTTGAGCCTATTCAGTTTTGGGAGATGTTGCGTACAAGGTGCCAAGCATGCATGGAAGTTGCATGGTGCATGCATGAGTTTATGGCGCATGCGAGGTACGTGAATGCATGGAGTTGCATGTAACGCATGGGGCTATGGGGGCCACGTAGGTTCACCGGGGGCGAATGGGAGGAGTTGCATGTCTGGCATGCATGGGTTATAGCGCTGTGAAGGTTACGGGGGTGAATGCGTGGAGTTGCATGTCACGGCATGGAGTTGCATGTCACTTGTGAAGGTTGGCACTTGTGAAGGTTACAGGGTGAATGCATGGAGTTGCATGTCGCATGCAAAGAAATTCCTTTCTTGTTGAGAGGGAGTGTTGAAAATGGCAACAAGAAGCAGTGAAGGAGGCCTCCTGAAACATCTTTCCTGATCCTAGTTGGAGAGTGATCACCTAAACTAGGTGGGGACCACACATGTGATTTTTGTCGAAAAGTCTATTTTTAGACTATGTCTATTTTTAGACATATGGAGCATGGTCTAGGAGTTGTGGGATGCTATTCTTGGATGATTGGTCAAGTTGGTAAAAATATATGGACATCTATTTTTAGACATACAGGTCGAAGTCTATTTTTAGGCTGCCTGTCTAAAAATAGAACAGTCAAATATTATTAGCCCTTAATAATATTTGGACTATAAACTTTATCTTATCCTCTTGGAGCACTTCAGTTCGAGCTACAGATGTGGCACATGCAGCTGGCAGAAGGAAATTCGAATTTCCTATGGGTTAGTTGAGCTATTGCATGTTTGACTTTAGTTAGAACTCATGTGGCAGAGTTTGGTGGAGTTGATGAGACAATTGATGGAGTTGTGTTCGGTTTAACTTAGTTGAACTAGTTGTATTTAGTTAAACTGACTAATACACTAGAGATGAGTGGTGTGAATTAAATATTATTTAATTCACTAATTATTAACTCATAAATCAACTAAAGAACACATCAGTTAACTCAGTGCATGTATAGTTCAGTGAAGACCAGTGGAAGAGGTAGGAGAAAGGGTGGAGTCTACTATCAGTTGTGACTATAGTGTGCATGAGATTTGCACAATCATTGGAGGAGATTGCCAATGAGGATTGTGTAGTTAAAGCCAAGGGAATTCGAATTCATTCCATTCCATTCTCTCATCTTGGATTTCGCAGTAGAGGCAGGCAAACAGTGGAGGAGTTTTGAACCCGTGACTTGTTCAAAACTGAGCTAGTTTGTGTGTAACTTTTGGAGACAGTACTAAGTACTTGTGAGGAGTATTGTACTGAGATTGTTACATGATTATTCTTAATTATAATATATAGACAGTAGGGGGTTTTCAGCTGTAAGCTTTCCCCGGTATACATACTGTGTTATATGTGTTGAATTTCTATGTGTGCATGTGAATGTTTTCAATACCGCTTGTTGTTTTTATTTCCGCATGTGATGATTAATGCATAGAAGAGATTATGTGTTATGTATGAAGCTCAAATAGTATGTGACCAGGATAATCTCGGTGAATAATTCAACAAATTATTCAAATTTCTACAACCTAAAGTGGTGGGACTCTTAGGGAGTATTGATTCTGAGACTTTGTTAAGGTCGATCCGCACCTTTGAGCGAAATTTTGAAAGGTCTGTAAATTTTGCATCAGATCCAAAAAGACCGCATTATAATAGGCAGAGTCTGTAACAAGCCAGGAAGCCTTCGACCTCTGAACAATGTTATCTTCTACTTTCTCGTTTCATTCTGGTTGATAAATGCTCATACAATCAATCTATGTATTTATAATGTATGTGTTGTAATATATGTTATCAGTCAATAAAATTGTGCCTTATCATCATGTGTGTTGTCTCTATTATTTGAGTAAGCATTCTAATCCATATTAACTATCAATATAGCAAGCGAGATCTGGTCAATAGTGTGAATACATAATATAAAAGCTTGTTGCATAATATTTTTTTGGTGGACCGTGTTTCTGTAGAATTGAAGCCAAAGGATGGCGTTGTAACTCTGAGGGAGTCCAATTCATCAGGTGCACAATATTTTACCTTCACATATTTCTTTTCCTTACTTGCTTGTGTAATCTTGAGTATTGAATTGAATAAGAAATGGCCTCAGGTAATTTTGATTTATCTTCTGATATGAAGCCCCAAAGAAAACTAATTTGATTGGAAGGATATTAAACAAGTCACAGTCTCAACCCTTGTATGATACCAAGGTGGTAGTCCAGGAATTTACCCCCAAACCTAATTGGCAGCTTCCTAATATATCTCCCAGTAAGATCTATGACCTTCCAATGTTTAAGTTTCATGTAGCCAATCTTATTAGACATGCCTTTGTAAATGTACCTATCAATATTACCTAGCCTATGTATCAAATACCTCTCATAAAACCAAAAGTTTTCCAATGGGCACTAGAACAAGGTTATACATATGTGCATCTTGGAATAATACAATTTGGTGTTAATCCTCTTGTCATACCTAGTTTGAATGTGTCCCTCTTAGCTTGTGTAATTGACTCACGCCATAATCAATTCACTGATGCTCTACTAGGTGGTTTTGAGTCCCCTTTACACAATGGTCCAATATTTCCAATATATATATATGGTTATTACAAGTGGTATCAAAGTTTTATTTATAGCATTGGGCCTCTCTTAGGTCCAGAAAACTGAAAAAAATGCTACACCTATCATGAACAGATTGTGTTGAAGAGTTAATGGACTGAAAAATATAGAGGAGTTCAATGGTAAAACATATATGGGATCACCTAGAGGTGAAGTAGAGTGTGATACTAAAATGGGAATGGTTGGAGGCAGAGCCAATTATGCAAAAGAGCCAAAACTTGAGTTGCTGCAAGTAATAAGAAATCTGAAAGTTGACTTAGAGGATATTAAAGCAAAACAAGAAAGACTGGTTGAAGACACAGAAGACAAAGAGGAGACTAATTGGTATTTGTTAAGAAAATTGGAGAAGGAAAATATTGGTAAAATTATTCATAAGAAAAGATATAGAAGTAAATATTTTAGTATGACAAGTAGGATAAATTCAGAAACCTCTACGAAAAATGAGACCAATGAGTCTATTAAACAAGATGAGTAGAAATCAAACATTAGTATTTCCTCATCCAGAAAAAGGAAATTGTCTTCTCAATTACAGGGAGAAATTAAGAAAAGCAGACCTCCCGATTTCGATGGTGAAACTAAAGACGGAGCAGAGGCATGGCTCCTTAACATGTCCAAATACTTTGAAGTGTTCAAATGCACAAGTAATTTCAAGGCAATACTGGATACATATCAATTGAATAGTAAAGAAGCTCTACAGTGGGAAGAAAATAAAGTTGTTAATAAAATCAAAAGTAAGAATCTAACTTGGAAGTTATTCAAGAAGAAATTTAAGAAAAAGTAGTTGACTGAAAGGTACTTTGATGAAAAGGCTAGGAAATTTCATGAGTTGAAGTTGGGAAAACTCGCTATGGATGAGTTTGTTAATAATTTTATGAGTCTATTGAGGTATGTTCCTTACTTGAAGGAAGAAAAATAAAATATCCAAAGATTTGGCAGCTTTCTACCTTTCTCATATAGAGAAACAATAGAATTTGATCAGCCAAAATATATGAATGAGGCTATTAGAATAGAAAATTTATGATTTAACCAGATTAAACAAAAAGGATAAAATTATAAAGGATGGGTGTCCAAGAAATCAGAAAAATTTTATAGTAAGAAGGGGTTTAAAAATCCCACTTTTGGAAAAATCATACAAGCTAGAAACTATAACAGAAACTATAACCAGCAGAAAATACAACACATAAAGGAGGAATTTTGGTAAGCAACAAAAATTTCAGAGAATCTATGAGACCTCCCATAAAATGTTGAGGTTGTGGTGAGAATCACCTGTGGAGGGTTTTCCACAGAATCCCCTGAAGAAGAAAATAGTGTTAAATCAAATTCAAGAGGCATCAATAGTAAATGACGTAGCATGTAACAGACGAAGAATTGGTGTTGCATTAGATGGAAGGCAAGAAAATCATCACTCAACTATGGTAGAAGTACAAGGTAATATATTTAACAATGATGTATTTATTCTTATAGATCAAGGATCTACCTTAATTTATATCTCACTTGTTGTAGTTGAAAAATGTAAAATTAAGAAAGGAAAATAGCATAGACCTTGGTTGGTACAGTTAGCTACCAAAACAAAAAATAAAAGTGTCAGAAATTAGTAAATATTGCACTCTCAATATTAATGGAATGAAAACTTTTCTCAATCTAAATATTTTACCATTAGGATCCTATGATGTCCTCATAGAAATGGACTGGTTAGAAAGACATAAACTGATATTGAACTTTCTAGAAAGGTCCTTTACATGTGTGAATGATGGGCAAAAGGCTTGCATGATTCAAGGTATACCAAAGAAAATCTATGTCAAGCATATTTATGTTGTACAAATGAAGAAGTATGCTAGAAAGGGTTGTTAATTATTCATTGTTCAAGTGCAAGAATTTTCTGAAAATGACCAACAATCATCATTGATTGAATACCCTATATTAGAGTAGTTTAAAGATGTATTTACAGATGAAATACCAATACTTCCTCCAAGAAGGGACATTGATTTCACATTCAATATTGTGCCTGATGTTATTCTGATTTCCGAGGCCCCATATAGAATGAGTGTACCCGAACTAATGGAATTGAAGATTCAACTGCAAGAGATATCATACAAAAAGTACATCAGACCAAGTGTCTCCTTGGGGAGCACCTGTACTCTTTGTAAAAAGGAAAGATGGAACATTGAGGTTATGTATATATTATAGACAATTGAATAAGACAACCATAAAAAAGAAATACCTCTTACCAAGAATAGATTACTTGTTTGATCAAGTTAGGGGAGCTTCTATATTTTAAAAGATTGATATAAGGTTAGGATATCATCAAATAGGAATCAAGGATGAAGATATACAGAAGACAACATTATATACACGTTATGTCCACTATGAGTTTGTAGTGCTTCCATTTGGGTTAACCAATGCACCTGCCACATTTATGTGTCCTATGAACACTGTGTTAAGACCATTTTTTAGACAAATTTTCCATTTTCTTCATAGATGATATTTTGGTATACTCAAAGAATAAGAAAGAACATGATTAACAACTGAAGATGGTCCTCCAAACTTTAAGAGATAATGAACATTATTCTAAATTTATCAAATTTTCATTCTACCATAAGTAAACACATTGTTTAGGACATGTAATATCATAGGAGGATATTGTTGTGGACCTTGAAAAGGTAAAATAAATTTTGGAGTGGCCAACGCTCAATAATGTGGAAGAGGTAAGATCTTTTATGAGCATCACATGTTGTTATAAAATTTATACAGTAAGGATTATCTAGGCTTTCTTATCCAATTACTATTATGCAAAAGAATGGAATCAAGTTTGAGTGGATTCGTAAGTGTCAAGTTAGTTTTGACAAGCTTAAACAACTATTAACAACAACTCTTATTTGAAAACTAGTTGATCCCAATAAGGAATTCACGGTGTGCACGGTGTAAGCAAGGAACGATTGGGAGGATTTTTAATGCAAGATGGCCATGTTATCTCCTATATATCAGGAAAATTAAAAGAACGTTGAAGGAATTATGCTACACATGACCTTGAATTAGCATCAATAATTCATGCATTTAAAATGTGGAGACATTATTTGATAGTTATTAAATTTAAGGTAAGGACAAATAATGTAAGCCTTAAATATCTATTTGATTAGCCTAATCTAAATTCTAGACAAGCAAGATGGCTACCATTTACAAATGAATATGAATTTGAAATTTCACACATCAAAGGTAAAGAAAACAAGATAGTTGATGCATTAAGCTAAAAATTTCACTAAATCAACAACACAACAACAATAAGTTGGTCAACAAATTTAGTTGGAAAAATCAAAACAATTGCAAATTCAGATCTAGAATATGTGAAAATTAAAGAAAAATTGCAGAAAACTACAAATTTGGGAGAAAAAGAAGTTGATTTTTCAATTCGCAGCCAAGAACTGCTGTTGTTTAGAGGAAAAATTTACATACCAAACGAGGTAAATCTAGAAAATTTTGTATTGGATGAGCTTCATCAAATCCCAATAGATGGTCACCCCAATCATAAAAAGATAATTACAACAATAAAGAAATATTTTTATTGGCCAAACATGAAAAATGAAATAGCTGAGTATGTGGTAAGGTGTCTTGAATTCCAAAAAGTTAAGGCATTTCATCAACATTCGGTTGGTTTAATACAATAATTTCCCATTCCTAAATGGAAATGGGAGACTATTTAATTAGATTTTATTATTGGGCTACCAAGAAGTAGAAAACAACATTATGTTATCATGGTTGTGGTTGACAAACTCGGCAAGGCATCACACTTTATTCCAGTCAAATCCACCTTTAAGGCTATAAATATTGCAAAATTATTTATGAGGGAGATTTTCAGAAGTCATGGGGTAGCTAAGGTTGTAATTTCAGACATAAATGCCAAGTTTACTTCCAAATTCTAGAAGGGATTATTTGAAAACATGGCAACCAAATTAAACTTTAGCACATCCTATCATCCTAAAAATGATGGTAAAACAAAAAGGTCCAACAAAATATTGGAGGATATGTTACGGATATATGTGAAATATAAGCAAGCCAAATGGGAAGACAACCTACATCTAGTTGAATTTGCCTACAACAATGGATATCAAACTTCTTTGAAAATGATTCTATTTGAAGTTATGTATGGGAGAATATGTAAGGTGCCATTAAGTTGGGATCACCCTAAGGACAGACGAATACTAGGACCTGACACGCTAAGGGAAATGAAAGAGGTAGTCAAGAAAATCAAATATAATTTAAAAATAGCCCAAGATCGTCAGAAGAGTTATGAAAATTTGAAGGAAACTCAGAAATAATTTAATGTGGGTGATCATGTATACTTGAAATTCAAACCTAAGAAAAGTATGCTTAGGATTGGCATCTATACTATGATGTCTCCTAGATATTATGGGCCCTTTGAAGTGTTAGCCAGAGTTGGACTTGTTTCCAACCAACTAGACCTACCAACCAACATTAAGATTCATAATGTGTTTCATGTTTCATTATTAAATAAATATGGACATGATCCTTCTTATGTAATTGATTGGAATGGTGTACAGGTGGAACTAGAGGGAGAGTTCCTGGCAGAACCACTGCATATTCTAGACCGGAGAGAGGTCACCCTATAGAATAGAGAAGTGGTGCAGTTAAAGGTTCAGTGGAAATATTTCACACAAGCAACTTGGGAATTAGAGGATGCTTTTAAGGAAGCTTATCTTTCTATGGTTTAAATTCTGGAATGATTTCCAAATAAAGAATAAACTAAGACACCGAGACGGTGTCAATTTAAGCAAGGGAGGATGTGATATACTTCAACATAAATACTTTATTATAATTACATGTATATAAGTTTAATTTTTGAAGTTAATATGATACATTAGAAATTCATACAGAGAATTAATTATCAATAATCTTATTGATAATTGTTGATGTATAGTTATTGTTGTAAAATTGTCTTTATGTTTTATTTTATGAATAAAGATAAACAAAAAATTATGGTTAGGGAAAAATGGCTAAAAGAGGAAAACACGCTGCAATGTTATTATATATATGATCCATCAAAATTCCTAGGAATATAATCTGGATGATTATATTTAATTATGAAAACTATTAAATGGACATTTAAATGTTTCCTAGTGTTGGTGAGGTAAATCCCCTATGCAGACAGAGGCGATCCCACTAGCCCTAGAGTGGGTCTAGCCACAAATTAGACAAGCTATAATATTGATTCCTAGTTAACGAATGGATGGAGATTCGATAGATGACTTACCAGAGGTCCTACGCTGTTGTTGTCGTCAGAAAGAGTGGCTGCCTCTCGCTCCTGGTTTGACAGATCACGGTCCGCTCGCTTTCACGCTCACTTGCACACACACAAGAAACAACGACGATATACAACATACTAATTCACATTCATAACTATCAGTCAGTCGAAGAGGACTAAATCAATTGCATCAGATAATCAACATAGCACAATGATGGAACCAACACCATAGTCGAGTATATTAATAAATGAAAGGAAGAGTAAAACCAAGCTTCGACGTTGCAGTCTCCTCCAATAGGGTTCCAGCGGAGCGCGTCTCACAAAGGCTTGTCGGGAATTCAGACGGGGCTCTTTCTATGGAATTCTCCTTGGTTCTACCTTCTTAATAGCAATTAATCAACTATAGTATCTCTTCTCCAAGTTCAGCTCCTTAGCTATATGTTCAACTAGCTTTCATAAAGGGAGAAGGCCTGTTTATATAGAGGGAGAGGGAGAGGTTAGGATCCCTATAATTATGGAAGGGAGACCTATTTTTAAGGAGTGTTCCATGGGAGGTGAAAACCACTACCTAAGGAGGGAGGTCCATGGCTGATCAGCTTAACGACTTCCAGTGACTCATCCCTGAGGTGGTTAGGAGGAAAATTCTACCTCTATTTGTTAAAAAACATTCCTAAAACAGCTGGCGCAGGCACTACATTGAGACAGAGAGCCAGGTGGCGTGGGCTCTAGTGTAATTCTACCACATTGGCGCGAGGGGTGAACTGGCTACCCATGCCAAGGCCAAAACATAGGTTTTTGTGTGCTTTTTGAGGAAATGTCCAATAGGAGAAATGATGTCCTTATGTAGAAGGATGTAAAAAAGGTGTTTTCAAAGTATGACACTGCTCACAGGTCACGGGAAATACCCTCCAATATGCAGGGCGACGGATTGCAGGGACAGTGACAAAATACTGTGTAACAGATGCCCCCTAAAGCATGAGGTCAGAGAGAGAGGGAGGGGTGAAATGCTTTATGAGAATGCGTTCGACCCAAACACTGCTGTTAGAAAACCTGCAAGTACAAATACAACTGATATCTCTGATATGTGGTATGGGCGCAGCCATCCATAATAGAGTACATAAAAAGTGAGATCTGAGGTATGGACGTAGCCATCCATCAATAAGGATCAAAAAATAGACTCAGGTATGGTCACAACCATCCAATCAGAAGAGTCATGTAATAAGTCATAGTAATCCACAAAGAACCCGCAGCCTGGATTTCATTAGACAAAACCCAGGGTCTTGCGCTCCATATCAACCCGAAAAAAGTAAAAATTCGAGCATGTGAATATGTAAGCTGAAGTCGAACATGCAAGAAAATCATCTGATTACCAGCCAATGATGAAAGCTGTTAACAGACGCGAGAGAAACCACCAACGATGACAATGGCTCTCAAGGTACGAAAGGTACAATCTACGGAATGTGAATAGTGATCTGACGTCAAACACCGGCAGAGTTAGTCGATCGAAGGCCAACGATGTGGACCTTGCATTGAATGTGAAGAACCTGCCATTGAGGAATGCAGGCTCCAACGTACCTGAAGGGAGTCTCTAGATCAACTTCCTAGATAATGAGTTGAAGTCGATAGGAAGTGACCTAATTGAAGGTGGGCCATAATGTTTCCAACATCATTGACACGAGGTAGAGGAAAATGATGTTTGTGAATCAATACCAACAGATAATCAGAGGGAGGTTGAAAACTTGAGAGGCAACTTATCTTGAACATATCGACGACACGACACTGGATTTGGCAGTATTTGACATCAAGGGATCTGAGGTCAGGGTTATGTGGCAAAGAGTAGATGAGAGGTCAAAAGAGATTACCCAAACCCATGGAGGCAAACAAATGATGAAGTGAGATGTCCCCAACCTGACACGAATGCAGACAAGTGCCATGTTCAAGAGCGACATACTGCCAACATGACTAAAATCTGGTTCCATTTTCCCCCACCATTTCTGGTGAGTACCCCAATTATTTTTGAAAAAAAGCGTGAAGGGGATAACATGTGCTTGTGATGTAAGTTTTTCCTTTGGACAAATCCATCCAAGCACATTTACGAGCCCTATGAAGGAGGAACTCTAGTAACATCATAACGACGCAGTCTGATGTCATTAGTTTTTAACGAGTCCGACAAAGGGGAAACTAGACATCTTTTCATATTTAGAGAGTTTGAAAAGAAATCGGAAAAGAAAACTCCAGCAAGGCCCTTTTCGTAAATAGTCTCATAGATTCGAAAAGATAGAAAACTGTGTATGAGAGAACCTCTTAGTCGCGATAGGATAAGGTATTCCTTTTTCGTAAATAATCTATCCTAGCCCGAAAAAGGGGTAAACGTATACTGGGTAGATATCGCTTCACATCCACTTAACGAGTTCGAAACAACAAGAGTTTCGACAATCTTTTCAGTTTTAGAGAGTCAGAAAAGAGCTGAAAGTTGACTCCTCTTGGAGGAACGAGTGGTATAAAGTGTAGCAACTGGTTCTGGTGATGGTGGAACTGCTCTGAACAAATAAAGGTCAAGAGGTCGGCTAACAAGACCACTCATTTCAGCGGTTCCTTAGGAATGGTTGAAACAACCAAGTGACGACATATGATCGGCTAAGTAGATAGTGATGATGGAGTGAGAAAACCAAGGCTCATTTGGAAAAACAGGCTAATAAAATGGAAATCACAAGAGGTAAAATGGGAATGGTTTCATTTTTACAGAAGCTTGAAATCAGGAAACTCTGCTTGAAGTTGGTTTCATTTTTACACAAGCTTGAAACAAAGATAAACTATGCTTGAAACCGGTTTCATTTTTACACAAGCTTGAAACAGAAACAAACTAGGCTTGAAAAAATAAGCATGACCCCAACATGGTAACTCAATTTGCGTTAGATGCCCCCCAAGCTTCAGTCCATATGAAAGTTAGATGGAGTGAAGGTTCAAATTACGAGATCAAGAAAAAGTCTCGACTGGGATTTTACGAGATCTTATTAAAGACTCGAATTGAACGAGAACGTGTTTCATTGTTTTAACGAGGTTGACACATTAAAATAACTATCCTGGTGATGCTTTGTTTCATTTTTTAAGGAGCTTGACACATGGAAACGAACTGTGCTCCAACGAGCTTGTTTCATTTTTTAAGGAGCTTGACACAAGAAAACGAACTATGCTCCGACCAGCTTTTTTCATGTTTTAAGGAGCTTGACACAAGAAAACGAACTATGCTCCGACGACCTTGTTTCATTTTTTAAGGATATTGACACAAGAAAATGAACTGTGCTCCGACGAGCTTGTTTCATTTTTTAAGGAGCTTGACACAAGAAAACGAATTATGCTCCGACCAACTTTTTTCATTTTTTAAGGAGCTTGACACAAGAAAACGAACTATGCTCCGACGACCTTGTTTCATTTTTTAAGGAGCTTGGCACAAGAAAACGAACCGTGCTCCGAAAACCTTGTTATCATGATGAATACAAAGTCATGGCTTCCAAGAGTTCTGCACTAGATGGGAGAACCGCATCTCGGAAATCAGGACCCAATGCCCCCAGCACACGATGCACAATGGCACTATCACTAAATGCGGGCACGAGATAGGTAGCCACATAATTAACCTGCGGTGGGGAAGATACAACTGGTGGATAAAGACTCGGAAGGGACGATGGTGGACCAGATGTCACGTTAGGACCAAAGAATGAAAGTTGATCAATGGTCACGATCTGACCTTTGTGTGGAAAATAAATCACACGAAAGAGGGAAGAGACAACTGCTCCCGTGACATAAGTATAGTCGCGCCCCAGGAGTAAATTAAAATCCAAGGGGCCTGGAACAACCATCATGTCTATATAGACTGTTTTCCTTCCCAAAGTAACAGGAAACTTTGGAAGGATCCCTAATGGTTGACTGGTTCCTCTGTTAAATGCCAACAGATTCTGGGTAATAGGCATAAGCGGCGGAGAACCAAAATATTTCCAAGTAGTGGAAGACAGAATACTAACAAATGCGCCTTCATCTATAATGGTGCTGGGTACGACCACATCAAAGGTCTGTACCGTGATCTCAAAATGCACATAAGAAGGAAGGCGGTACCCTGCAAATCGACTCCAATCGAAGGAAGTGACCAAACTACTTGGAGGAGGTACCATTGAACGAAGATGGTCATCCCTTGGTGTTACCGAAGGAAGAGGAGCATCCTCTTGGACCTCCATCATGGGAGTAGGAGGAGTAGCTTCTTGAACTACATGGATAGGAGAATATTTCTCCAAGTCCGAGGAATCTGAAGAAACATGAAGAACATGAGGGGGATGAAATCCACTCTCGAAGGAAAAGACCTAATGAACCATAGGCGAGATCAAGTCGACCGATCCCACATCCAATGGTTGGTCGGGAACGGATTCCTGAATTTAAATTTCTGGGGGAGCGAGATCGACCAAGGATGACTCTTGAATGATCATGGAATCAACTAGCGGAGGACTCAAAGAAAGTTTCTGGTAACCAGCTGGAAGGCAGGGTGCAGAAACAATAGGGTTGTCCAACACTCTCTTGGCTTCATCCATGTATGGAAAAAGGTGAATGGGATGATGCCCTTCACACAACTTACAGGGATTGGTAATCTTACCTTGTTTCTTATGAGTCTTATTAAAACTAGTCTAAGATGTGCTACCAATATGACTTCCAGAAGCCAAAGGCAACGACGGACGACTGTCAGACCATACTTATAGTATCTTGGGAATGTCAGTGTAGTCTCGAAGAAGGTGGTCACCTTTGCACAACATGCAAGGGAATTTAACTTTCCGTGGAAGGTTGGATGGTTCCTCAAGGGAAGGTTTCTTAGAAGAAATAGCTGCAGCATTACCCTCTCTCTTATCTGACTTTCACCAGGCGAAGTAGAAGAGGAGCATGAAGAAATAGGAAAATAAGGGGAGAGGTCCACCTTAGAATCAAAATGATGTTGTTGAGGTGGAGGAGATGGTTGAATAGAGGGCGGAATACTCGAGACCACAGAGGTCGAGAAAAACCAAACATGCAACCCAATAGTTAATCCAGGCAGGGATAACGTTGCCATATAAGGAGCACCAACATTCCCAAAAGAAGAAAAGGACCAGGATTTCCCTCGGAGGGGATTCCTTGGTTGGTAAACTCCTGAAATGTTGCCATTGGAAACAACCATAAAACAAAACACCAAGGAAGATAACTTTAAAGAAGAATATTTCGTGGGCAGTTAATTTTTTAAGACACTGAAACAAAACTCTGTCGTTTCATATTTTAAGAGTCGAGAAACAGGAAAAAGGTGACTCTATCACTTTCAGGTTTAAACGAGCATGAAAGGACAAGAGCTCGATGATATTTTCACTTTTAGAGAGTCACGAAAAGACCCAAATGACTACTCAGGTAATCTAAGCAAGAGGGTGTACCAAGTTTCCGTGAACTGCCATATACACCTTGGTGATCAAATGAAAGAGAAATGACCAAGGACTTGACGTACGAGCAGGTAGTCTCCTCGAATGCTGTGTTCGGTGTATCACGGTTACACGGCAGCAGACTCAGCTTCCTATGGATAAAAGGATTGCAACCTAGAGGGGCCTCCCTTTATATACTTGACGGTACATGGAGTGCAAGTCCGTACTAGTGCTGTCTGAAGCCAGATGGAAAGCGACAGTTGCTAGGTTTAAAGATGCTGGAACACGTCTCTAACTTAGAACACTAGATATTTCGTTAGGTTTCAATGTTGCCTTAGCTTAATTGAGTAAATTTTAAGTTTATATTGTATTTATGTTTCGATTCCAAGGTCCTACCGAATGTTGGATCTCACAAATCCCTAAATGTGAGCTACATGCCAAAAAATACCATTTCGTTCGATGAAAAACTATTTATGAGAAAGTTAAGAGTTTTAAAGCAATAGAAAATACTGAGAACACGCTGAAACATCCACTAGAGTATCTGATGCAAGCTAATGGAAACGAGAGATCTTTCCTAGAATTGTCCAATGCTAGATATGAGAAAGACTTTCAATTCCACAATGCAAACAAGAATGCAAACATTTATTTTTTATTTTTTATTTTTCAATGTAATAGAGCAAACAATGCAGTAAATGACATGAAAAACAAAATCAACACACTAGTTCGAGAATGTCAATGCAAGAGTTGAGACGAAACAATTTCAATCAACCCAAAACAAATGTAACAAAACTAAAACCAATGTTGTAATCTCTCAAATCGAAGAAAGATTTCGAAATAGACCCATACAAGCAGTGTGATTATGCTTGGAGTGACAAGAAGCAAAATTGAACAAAAGAAGCAAGAATCATTCAACCAATGCAATCACTCAAACAGATCAAGGGAGCTGAATGCAATCAAACAAGGAATGAAGTTGACTACGAAACAAAGGGGCTCCAACTCCTACAGGAGGCTTAGCATACCAAAGCACTTAAAAACCCTAAGGATATGATGCTGATAGGAAACAGACAAACAACTAAAGGAATGAATCCAATCACAATAAAAAACCATCCCAAAGCACTCAATGCATACCTAAAATAACCCAGAAGCACAAGCACTGACCAAAAATCTCCAAGACAGACCAAACCCTAACACCTACAAGGATTGGCGCGACTGTTTGGCTGTAATCAGTTCCAAACAGGGGATGGTGCGGGTGCAAAACTAGAAACAAGCGCTAGCTAGTGTGACTTTCTGACCAGAAAACGTGCCAAGCCAGTTACCTCAGGTAAAAGGAAAATTTTGAAAAAACAGAGGTCAAATCTAATCCTCTGGGGATGAACAAGGCTCTAGGACTTAACAGAATAATCAGAAAAGGAAAAACAAGCAAGCAAAGACCAAAAGAAGACCTAATGGGTGAAAGAAAAAATCGCACTCGTCCCCAGCGGAGTCACCAATTTGTTGGTGAGGTAAATCCCCTCTGGGGACAAAGGTGATCCCACTAGCCCTAGAGTGGGTCTAGCCATAAACGAGACAAGCTATAATATTTATTCCTAGTTAACGAATGGACGAAGATTCGATAGATGAGTTACCGGAGGTCCTACGCTGTTGTTTTCGTCGGAAAGAGTGGCTGCCTCTCGCTCCTGGTTTGATAGATCACGGTTTTCTCACTTTCACACTCGGACACCTTCACACACACAAGAAAAAATGATGATATACAACATACTAATTCTTATTTGTAACTATCAGTCAGTCGAAGAGGACTAAATCAATTGCATCAGATAATCAACGTAACACAATGATGGAACCAACACCATAGTCGAGTATATTAATAAATGAAAGGAAGAGTACAACCAAGCTTTGACATTGCGATCTCCTCCAACAGGGTTCCAACGGAGCGTGTCTCACAAAGGCTTGTCAGGAATTTAGGCGGGGCTCTTTCTACGAAATTCTCCTTGGTTCTACCTTCTCAATAGCAATTACTCAGCTATAATATCTCTTCTCCAAGTTCAACTCCTTGGCTATATGTTCAACTAGCATTCATAAAGGGAGAAGGCCTATTTATATAGAGGGAGAGGGAGAGGTTAGGATCCCTATAATAATGGAAGGGAGACCTATCTTCAAGGAGTGTTCCATGGGAGGTGAAAACCACTACCTAAAGAGGGGGATCCGTGGCTGATCAACTTAACCACTTCCAGTGACTCATCCCTGAGGTGGTTAGAAGGAAACTTCTGCCTCTATTGGTTAAAAAACATTCCTAAAACAGCTGGCGTAGGCACTACACTGAGACAGAGCGCCAGGTGGCGCGGGCTTTAGTGTAAATCTACCACATTGGCGCGAGGGGTGAACTGGCTACCTCCGCCAAGGCCAAAACATAGGTTTTTGTGTGATTTTTGAGGAAATGTCAAATGGGAGAAATGATTTCCTTATGCAGAAGGATGAAAAGAAGGTGTTTGCAAAGTATGACACTGCTCACAGGTCACGGGAAAGACCCTCCAATATGCGGGGCGAGGGATTGCAAGGACAGTAACAAAATATTGTGTAACACCTAGAAGACAGGAAGTTGTCTTCAGAAGTGGTAAATGTTGAAGTTTGCAACAAGAAATAGTGAAATTGTCATCCGAAAGCAACATGACAGCACCTACACTAAGTGTGGGACCAATGGGTCCAAGCATCACCTACACTAGTGTGGGACCAATAGGTCTTAGCAGCACCTACACTGGTGGGGGCTAAATTTGGTGCATGTCTATTTTAACTATCCCTTAATTAAGATGGACAATAAAATGTAATATAATCTCAAAATAACTTGTAATAGTTAACTGAGTGTGATAAACTCAGTGAGCTCATGAATTTCGAGTTGAGGGTAGTTGGTGAGGCATGCAAAGTAATTCTAGTTGTAACAATGTTCGAAGTGTGGTGGTGGATTAGTTAATGCAGGATGTAATCAGTTTAACTTAGTTAAGTGATTTAACGTCAGTTGTGCTAGTTGTAATTGTTTCGTACACCAGTGAGATATCAAGTGAATTAAATATTATTTAATTCAAAATCAGTGATCCCACATGCAAGTAAGAATTTAATATTATTAGCTGCATGTATGTCAGTTCCAGTGAAGATCCAATTGAGATCTAGGTGAAAGGGAAGTGTGAATATCAGTTGTGATATTATCTGACTACCCAAATGCAGTTAAAACACCACAGGATTCCCATGATACTCAACGCAGTTGAGAAAGGTTGAAATTCCTAAGGAATAGGGATTGCATTCCTCATGAATTGCGTGAGCAATACAGGCTAAGAATTGGTTGAGCATTGGCCAGATTTTGTCTAGATCAGTGTGAGACGATAGGTAGATTGTAGGAGATTATTGTGAGAAGACTACATTGTAATTGTTTCATGGTTCCTTGTGGAATATACAATATATGATAGAGGGGTTTTGAGCAGTAAGCTTTCCCCAAGAAATTATATGTGTTGTTGTTTGATTGATTCTTCTTTGCTTCATGTGATTGGAAATTGTGTTTTTTAATTTCGCAATTGATTTGTAGAAGTGATTAAGTATCTAGCATTAGCACATTGTTAGATCAGATTGAATCCTTGATATACATGCTTTTTGTATAATTTATACATGGTATCAGAGCACAGGAAATCACAATAGTGAAGGAGGAGTTGAGTTTATGACTGAATAGAATTCGAATTTGCAGAAAGACTTTCTTGGTGCTACAGGTGATTCAGGATCGAAATGGCTTTCAATGGATTGAGATTGGAGTATGCACTCGAGGGTAGCTCTTACTATATTGCTTGGAAAGACAGGATGGAGGTAGTACTCGAAGACAATGGCTTGAAGGAATCCATTGACAATGATGTTCCCAAACCCGATGTCACAGATGTTGCAAATCTTGATGCATGGAAAAATAAATTTGCAAGGGCAAGGAGGATCTTACTGGAGGGAGTACGAGACCACATTGTCTCGAGTTTCCATGGCAAAGCGACTCCATATGTAATGTGGAAGGCTTTGACAGATCTATTTCAGAGCAACGACGACCATAGGAAATTCGCACTGAAGGATAAACTCAGGAAGATCAAGATGGAGAAGAACGACATTATTCCTGTATACTTAACAAAGTTTGTCCAATATCGAGATGAGCTTGGGAGTGTAGGCATTAATGTCGTTGATGATTATTTGGTGATTCTATCTCTCTTAGGACTTCCCAAGGGTTGGAATAGTTATCAAGACTTTGTCAATGGAAGGGAAAAGCTACCAGATTGGGAACAATTGTGGTCGGATTTGGTTCAGGAGGAGTTCAGACGGAATACCAGGGATGTATCTTCATATAAGAATGAAGAGGAAGAAGATTTTGTTTTGGCTACCAAGGTGAAGAAGGGGAAAGGAAACAAATTCCATTCCAAATTTGAGACCGGTGAAGAAGGAAAGGAGCACGACATGTCCAAAGTGAAGGGTTTTCACTATCACGAGCATGGACATTATGCCACTAATTGTCCATAAAAGAAGAAGAACAAGAAGGCTTTAGAATATGCAGCTGGTGAGGCTTTGGCCTCGCAATTTAAGTTTTACTTCTCACTGATGACATGCATGGTGTCAAGTGTGATGGGATTAGGGTGGTACTTGGATAGTGGTGCATATTTCCACATGACGGGAAACAAAAAAAATTTCAGTAGCTTGGAGGAGAAGGATCTCCAGATGCATATCAAACTGGGTGACAACAGAAGGTATAGCGCTACCGGGATTGGTAAAATTACTTTCTAGAGAGATTCAGGTAAACCATTTTTATTAAAAGATGTAATACATGTACCAGGCTTAAAGAAAAAGTTAGTTTCAGTTGCAATGTTTGAGGATAGAGGCTCTGATGTTGTTTTCAGTGAAGGAAAAGTTTTCCTTCGACACAAAGAAAAAGGAAAAGCCAATAAGATTGGGATTCGTGTGAAGAATCTCTATAGACTTGATGTAGATGCGATTTCTATAGAGATTCAAACCACTGGGAAGTGTAAGAAAGCCATGAAATTGACCCTTGAGAGGGAGTTGGATTTGCATGCAGGTGAGGAACTCTTGGTTCCAAAGAATGAAACTCAAGATGTGGAGCAGCCACATGCAGAGGATTATGGAGTGGTAGAAACCATTCAAGCAAATAAATTTTGAGCCAGATGGGCAGAGGGAGTACATGCAGCTATACCTTCAGGTGTGAGGTGGGGCAATGTGCAAGATTAATCCCAAAAATAAATTTAGGCAGGGTCCTAGAGATGGTGCGTCTCATGGATCGAACCTAGCCATGAGGAGCCCATAGTACAATAGTAGTAGGATCAGTTAGATTGATGCAATTAGATGTCAGGAGGACATAAATTAGAGTGACAGGTGTTGGATACTAGAGCGCAGATTAGAGTTGGCAGCAGTGCAGAGTGCATGGATGTAGATGTCAACAACGCAGAGAGTCCAGTAGACATGTGCAGTAGCTAGCAGTAGTCAGAAGACTCTGATGACATATGCATTATACGGGTTCAGTTGTTTGGAGGCTATTTAGTTTCAGAAGTGTTGCATGTGTGAGAAACACTAGAGAAGTGTTGCATGTGTTAGGGTCCTATCATAATAGGATTCATAATTTTGAATTGACTTTGATTAGTCTTGTAATATGTACATACTTTGCTTTCTACAAATTGTTTTCCCATATTAGAAAAAAAAAAAAAATGTAAAGAGGGTAAAAGTCTTAAAATAAAATCAAAGGACTTGAAAGAAAAAAGATAAAAAAGAATAGAAAATTAACCCCAAACAAAAAAGAGATAAAATAAAACATGAAAGCGATGCAAATTCAAATTCTACAACTATTTACTTTTACTAAAAAATAAAGATTGTGTGCAGCTTGTCCAAAATGCCATAATCCATGGAGGTCAAACTGTTTAATCTTGGTAGATCAATAATTAGGTAGAGAATAATAAGGACCTCAATGATTTAATCTGAGCCCTTGGAAGAAATAAGGATAGAATTAGTTAGTTTGTTGTTTAAAAGAAAAATGAATAAGGGTTTGCAAGCTAAAATGCACCCATGTAAATAAAGAAAAAAATGTTAGGGTAGCAGATAGGTAGGTAGAAGAAATTTTTAAAAAGGCCTAGATAGCAGAAAATCGGTCATTTCATTTACTAATTTCCCTTTGAAATCATTTTTCCCTTGTAAAAATACCCCATCCCCTTCATTATACTCTTTCCCCTTACTTCACTCTTTTTCCTTTGCAAAAAAATCCCTTTTCCTAAGTTAAAATGCATATTTTCCTTTGGAAAAATAAAACCCTTTACTAATTTTCCTCCATTTAAAAATACACCAAAAAAACCAAAAAATTACTTTATCCTAAGTATAAATGCTGAAATTTTATATCGGGCCCCACCCTGAAAATATCTATCCCCGATATCAGTTTTAACTTTATACTTAGTGTATTTAACATCTCGCAATTACATTTCATTATTAACATATTAATGTAATGTATTAGCTCCCTTTATAAACCTTTACCTTGTATTTTAATAATTCCCGTATATATCATTCCCAACCCATTATTTTCATATATGACCTATGGTTTAATTCCCCACATGTTATATATTCTTGACCCCACTATGTATTATCCCTGCCTATCATAATATTACACTTACCTTAACCCCATTAGCATGTTAAAAAAACTCGACCATATCATATATATAATTAATCGCATATCATAAGTCCCGGGTCCCATGCCTTTTCAATCGTGACACAGCCATCGCATCATCTCATTCGTTAGATCAACATTAACCAGATCTAACGACCAACATTGCCTATCACACATTTCATAGCCCAATCATTAACATACTCCCAACCATGTGAAATGCACAGTTTATGTGGCTCTCCTCCAGGCTACATGTTGGATTTTTTATTCGATCACATCGATCAGACTATTACCTCTTACCACCTTTGGTTCATGCGAAAGCCACTGACTGGTTTCCCCTGCCCGACGCGCAAACCACCCTGTCAATTCAAATACACCTGTGCATTCAATGTAAATACTGTTGGTTTAAAAATACATATAACTGCCCTTTGTAGGCCCTTTTACCACTATCTGTTACATTTTTGCATGAATAAGCAATTGCCTACCGTTTTCCACGCAAAGAAGTTGTTGATGACATCAATTTAAGCCCTATTCAACCAGAATTTCTACCATTTGCTGCCAAAAGACACTGCAAAAGTCATCCAAAGCACTATTAAAGACTAGCGTAACTTCAGAAAAAATTTCTACAACCCTAGAACCATTATGCAGACCAAAATCTTCATTTTTCACTGGTATTCCTCAAAGAAAAGGCATGTTCTTGATCTAAAATGAAAGTAATCAGTAATTGAATTAAATTAGGAGTATTAGGAGACCAAGAAAGCCCTCTTGCCTTCCAAAATCATTATGTTGATACCCTAAGCATTCTTTTACAAAATTTTGAGATCCTAAAGAGTGTTTTTAATCACAAAGAATACAATTCGATTGGTCTAAAACTTTGCAGACCTAAAAGGAATCCCTGTAGCTTCCAAAATCCCTTTTTCTGCAAACCCTAGACCTTTTTTTTTTTTAAATTTTTTTATCAGGATTTCCAAGGCTTGATACTGTTTTTGATTACAAAAGAGTAATAATTGACGAATTAGCTTCTTAAATTAGTCTGCAAATTGTTATAAATTTTATGAGGTGCTACCATAGGCCTAAATCAGTTTTTTCCAAGTCAAAAGTTTAATAAATTGAAAAAAAAACAGAACAATGGCTTCGAAAGTAGTAGTAAGTGTTAATCATCTACAACCCCCTGTTGTAGATGTAGAACACACTCCCCTGGCTGAAAAAGATTTCAAGATTAATGACATAGCCACTGAATTTAACCTTCTTGAGCTCCACTGCTAGAGCCATGAAAAATCCCTAGATCAGGCTGATGAATTTTTTATTTGGGAGTCTAATTTGCCAAAATATGTTGTACCCCAGACCTTCCAATGCCCAGAAGTGATTAGACTATGTCAATCCTGTTATTTCCTTGATAAGAGAACCATTAGAAACTCTGAAAAGGAAACCTTATTTACCATTACTGCTAACTCAATCAATCAAATGATCCAGATCAAATCCAGACCAGATGAAGTTCCTTTGTCCATTAAAGCTCTCACACAATTATACATGAATCTGGAGTTCTCCAAGAGGTTCCAGATATTTGAAATCTTCATGCCTTCTTCTGTAGAAATTCCCAAGACAAATCCTCCTTACCCATCTACAAAATTTTCTAAAAGGACAAGACATATCATCTCCATGATGTCTTTTATTCTTGGTTATTTCAAAGATGAACATGTTGATGTTCCAGTGTTAGGTTTTTTAGCTACTTTCACACTTGGTCAGCCTCCTGCTACCATTTTTAATTTTCCCAATACCTAGCTGACAATATTCATGAATAGTTGGTCAAAATGCCTTCTGAAGGTGTTTTCAAGTATTCCTCAGTCTTATTCCACATGTTTGTATACTTTCAGTCTGAGAAGTTCTCCATAAACCTTCAAAATCTTGATGTTGAAGGAAACCCACAGCCAATCATATTTTGGACTCCTTTAATAAGAAAAGATTAATCATAGTCCACTTATACAGAGTTATTCTTTCATTCATCCCATGGTCAATTTGCTGAACAGTAGCAGGCAGCCCAGAATTAGTGAGAAAATTAAGAAAGTCCTACAGTTGTCAGAGCACAATAGGAGAGGTGATTGGTACTTGTACCAAAACCATACTGAGTAAGAGTATATGGATCAAGTCTTGTTCCATATAAATTGCCCAAATACCTCCCTATGAGGTTATTTTCCCTTGAGTACATAAGGCAAATTCTTAATTCTGATGCAATCAATTTCCTGGCAGCTAAAAAGAAGACACGGTTCAAGTTAAAGAATTAGGTTGTCCCTTTAATTTGTAATAACAAATATGCGGGTCCAGAGGCTGAAAAACATTTGCAGGAGTTCAAATTCAGTAAAATTTTTCTGTGGTATTATGATTCCCTAGGAGTAATAAGTAAAATGAGATTTAAATGCAAACTAAATCCTTATGTGCATGAGAAGAAACCAGACATTGAAAAATTCTCCAATCAATCTGAATGGTTCGAGAACACCTTGATAGAGGCAGAGAAATAAGGTGATACTAGTCAAACCTTGCATACTCCAGCCCAAGAAGACAAGAATGCAAAGAGAAATAGAGAGGAATGATCATACACATCAGAGACAACTACTGAAACAAAATTTAAATTAATATACAGGAAGAAGCCTAAATTAAATCCTGTAAATAAAGGAGTAGAAACAATAGAAGTGGTTGATACAGATACAACAACAAAGGATAATGCACCTCCTACAATCATAGAAGAAGAAGAACAACCTACAACTTCACACACTTAGCTTATTCAGAAGCAACACAGTGTTGACATGTCCTCTTCTAGCAAACCAACAGAGAAGGAAATGCACATTATGCAAAAATACAGGGAGATAAAGATGGAAAATGAAGCTTTGAATACCGATACATACAATCAATATTGGAAGCAGTCACCTAGTGACCAAAACATATTTCTTTCTGCTTTTGACTATAAGACTAGAAAATCCAAATGATTTTCCTGCAACCTAAAGTCAAGCATCCTAAAACATGAGTATATTACAAAAAGTCCTCATATGAAGTTCAAGTAGATGACCTTCATCCCATTGATCAGATTGAATTTCACAAACAGGTTGGTGAAATGCTTTACTCAACCATGAAAAACAAGGCAATGAGTGTGCAAAAGCTTCAAAACACTTTTGCAAACATCAGAGATCAAATCAAATTAGAAAAAGCATCCTTAGAAGAAAAATACAATAGAATCAAATCTTTGGAAGATTTAGTAATTAAATTAGGATTTGATCCTAGTAATGTAAAAGTTGCAGATGAACTGATCAAAAAGAAGAATTCAGACATTGCTGCATTAAAGTAACAACTCAAGCTTCCTCCTACTGAACATCCTCAAGCAAAGGAGGTGTTACAAGATAGAAATAAGAAATATGAGATGATGAATCTCATATTACAGTTGAATGCACAAATAAAGGAAATGGAGAATGAAATGGACAATTTGGTCCAAGAGAAAAGGGATAGAGTAGCAGAAGTTTTAGTCATAGTCATTCTTGTAGTCACCACAGTTGTACCTTCCACATTGGAAAAATAATTAGCTCCTATAGTTCCAATGGCTACAACACTTCCAGTCACCTCATCAACAACTTCAACAACAGAGCCTTCAACAACAGCAACACAACATACAGATAAAGCAAGAAAGTTAGTTAAAGTAATGCAGGACATGTCTATTCAGACAAATGAGATTAACAGACTTAAAGAACAACTTGAAAGTTTGGAAGATGAAAATAAACTTGCTAAAATAATGCATAATAATGAAGAAAAAAGGGCAAACGGGTTGAATGAGCAATTAAATAAGTTATAGAAATATCTAACATTAAAGGAACCCATGGCACAAGTCACGCAACAACTATGGGCCAATATCATTGAAGTAGTTAATGATATTTGGCCATCAATCCAGGTTATATATGAACAGAAAGACTTAGTCAAATCAGAAAGAGGATATATTTGAAAGATAAAAGAAGAACTTGGTAAGAAACTTGAAGAAGCCCTTGAAATCATCAAATTTCTTAATTCCAAAAATAGATAAGAACTTGAAGAAATTGGAATTAATGACAGAACATAAACCATCCTAGAAGTTAGGAAGGTAACCTCTAAAAAGAATTTGATGATACAGATAGAAGAGAAATTCCAGAATATGGAGATTTCCATCACAGGGTTTATGATGAAATTTGATGTGCTAAGGCAGAAAGGCCTTCCAAATCGATTAGTTATTCAGACAAACTAATGAAGTAGGATGAATATGATAAGAAAATGAGAGAAATTGCCAAGGATCAGACTAATCTGCCTACCTCACAAGGTATTCCAACAGGGAAGGTACTTTACAAAAACTTTGAGAATCTGTTTTACCTGCAACATGAGGTGAAACACATATTTCTTAACAAGCCCACATTCTCAAAGTATACTGACGCTGATGAGATATTCAGAAGGATGATGAAGATAAAATTTCCAGAGGCAGAATTCTGGGAAAAATGACTGATTTACTGTGAAAACAGTTTGCAGTAAAATATAGTAGTAAAGATAAAACACAATAGTCATAGTTTACAGTGAAAAAGAGACAGTGAAAGAGTATCAGTTACAGTTTAAAGTGTATCAGTAAAATTCAGAGTGAAAATTGCCAGCGTAGAGGACACTCCACTTCCTAAATGCAACTCTCATTGAAAAACAACAAAGAGAGAAAACAACAATCAATAATTTCAATAAAAACAGGGACAACTAGAATTAGTTAGAAAGTTGTCACTATCTTTTTGCATGAAGATATTTATTTTTCCATGAATAATTCCTAAGTTTGTTTTAAGATAATTTGTAAAGAGTTTTTGTATAAATAATTCTCATTTGGAACTATTGAGGGTGGATGAATTGCTGAACATTTCTATAGTTGTACTATTCTGAACCTAAGGGTGATTGTACTATTTTCAAGTGAGCCTACTAGATTAAAACAATAAAGTATCATATTACAGGATTCATGTGTTGGGCCACTTTAGTGAAGTATTTTCACTTGTTCTTTGTCAATTTATTATGTTTTTCACCACTACTTGTATGTCTTTCTAAATCTAAATGATAAATCAGGAATTTTATTTCAGAATATGTTAAAAACACTTTGTTTTGAATTGTTTATCATTTAAATGTTTTTCTTCTGATATCCAGATAAAGGAATTCTTAATTGCTCACTTATTTCGATTGACCTCTGCCTTTTTCATTCATTATCCGGATTTGAGAACCCTTAATTTCTCTCTTACCTCGATTAAAAAAATTTTCACCATCAGCCTTGAAGACTTGAAGTAACTTAGCTATCTTGCCCTGTAAACATTTCCCTTTAGACGTTGATCCTGATCTGACTACTTAACACATTGACTCCATTATCGCAATGGAATATAGACCTACATCTATCCATCTGAGTAAGTGATTTCACCACCAAACCAAATCAAAACCAAAATCCCGAGTAATCCTATATAACTAGCCTAAAATCAAATACAATCAACAAAGATAAATCATATAGAGAGAGCCCTCTTTGAGCATTAGGAAGGCTAGATCCTAAGGCTTAAAAGTAGATTTGTGGTTACCTCAAATATTTTTTAAAACACACAAAATAATAAAAACTCTTGAGAATTGTTGGAGTGATAACATATTGGCGACCATACTGGGGAACTAACTAATCCTCAGTGTTTAAAACAGATCTTAAAGGAAATATTTTTACTTATCTTTTCACCTTAAGATTGCTTTGAAGAGTTGTTAGTAAATTTTCCATAAAAAACTGTAATTTTGGCTTCCAGAAGAGTCTACTATACCAGGTCTAATCCAGATCCAGAACCTGCTGTCATATTAGATAATCCTGACAGAATTGTAAAGAAAAACAAAAAAGTAGAAAGTTTAGGTAATAAAAATTCATTGATCAAAGAAAATTCTCTTCCAAATAAATTATCAAGTTTACAAGACATTGAATTTGATCTAGCTTTTGAACAGACTTTGTTTAGAACTAAATCAGAAAGTGACGTACATAATAGTGCAATAGATCCCGATTTCATTTCATTCATTGAAAGTAAGAAGGAAATTGTTTCACTAGATTCAGATGAAAAAGTCCTAGAAGTTTATGATAAACTTGATGCTATAACTGCAACTTCGATTAAGAAAATTGATGAAGCTTATTTACAACATTCAGTTGAATTGACTGCTTTATCTGCCTATACCCCTAAGCTTACTACCAGTCATTTAGAATCTGTAGGTTCATCCTTTTTTACTACCACCTCATCTATTATTTCCACCACACTTCAATCCACAGAATCCTTCTTTCCTAAGCTTCCACTTCAACCTATACTTTTATTTCCAACCCTAAATACTACAAGTTCATTCTCTAGCACTGTTGTTGCATTTTCAAACACTTCAACCACATTTCCAAGCACCTCTTCTAGCATCCCAACTACATCTTCAAGTGTTCCTACCTCATCTGCAAGTACTTCAAGCTCATCTGCAAATACTTCAACTTCATTACCAAGTACTTCAAATTTACCTCCTAGTCAAGCTAAAATTCAAGCCATAGCTGCCAGATATGCCCCATTGGTCCTTCAAGCCCCTATAAATTCCATGCCCCAAGGCTACCAAAGAAAATTCCCTCAATTTGATGGAGCAACTCACTACACTGCACAACAACATGTTAATAAAATGACATACTACTTTGAATTGCATGAACTAGATGATGTTGATTTCAAATGAGACTTTTGCTCAGACTTTAGCTGATGATGTTAAGACGTAGTTTAAAGGTTTTCCTGTTGGTAGTATCGTTGATTCAGCTGCCTTTCATAGGATGTTTCTTAATAAATGGGAGAAAAAGAAGAATCCATTACAAATTTTGTCTGAATTTGAAAACATAAAAAGAGCACCAAATGAAACAGTTCATGACTATTGTACAAGATATAACCGTATTTACAATGCAATCCTTGTTAATCTTAAACCTCCTCCAAACTCCGCCCTTATCAAATTCCCTGATGGATTTGATATAGATATGGCTTACTAATTGAGAGAGTGAAACCCAGAAACCTTAGAGCAGATGCAAAGTAATGTTGTAAGTGTAGAGGTAAACTTGTTAGCCAAGAAATCTAGATTAAGAAATGAAAGAAGAGTGACAATAAAAGAGGAAACATCAACCTCAGATTTGAAAATAGATAACTTAGAAAAAACATTAGAAATAATGATGGATAGGTTAGATAACATCGAAAGGAAGCCACAGTGGGATAACCAACAACAAGGTCCTCAAATAAGAAATCCCAATTTCAGGAAAAACACCAACACTGGTAAATCTAGAGAGTCAACACTTGATCAAACAATAGTACCACCTTTCCAAGAAAACTATTTTGAAATTTCTCACCAAAACGAAGACGATGAAGACACTCAGATTAAGCTAATGGGAATTAATGATGATAACACCAATTTTCTTCCTCAAGAAGAATAGGATTTATATGAATTACAACAGTTACAATTAGATTCTAGAGGGTCTTTTGATTAAAAGCAAGGTTATGAGTTTTCAATTAATGAAGTTCATAAGCAATATAACCTTAGGAGAAAGAAAAATGTAGAGCCCTCTACTAAGAAATCTGCCCAAACTCAAACAAACAAAATAATAGAAGCTCCTAGAAACAAAGTTCTGCAAATTATTCCTAAGGAAACCCATCAAAACTCTAGTTCAACTCAGAAGAATTCAAGTCCTAATCAGAAAATTTCAAGTCTCAAAATAACACCCAGTCCTAAGATTGTTGACATTACAGATATTGATGTTCAAACTTCAGCTTATCCTAAAAAATCTGCTGCTGCTAAGACAACAACTTCTGCTAAAACAACAATTTCAGATCCAAAAACATCTGTTGTTGATCCGAAATCAACAGATCCTAAAACAGTTGCTGCCAAAATAGTTGCTGAACCCTCAAAACCTCCCAAAACTTCCACTACATCTCAAACTGTCCCTGAAGAGAAAATTAAAAGTAGTAAAACAGTGGAAACACAAATAGAAAATGAAAGACCAACTGTGGAAAAAGAAGATAAACATACCCAAACTGCAGTTATAAAAGAAGAAATAATTCAGTTAGGAAAATCACAAGTACCATTCAACATCCAAGCTGAAATTTCCAAACTCAAGATACTAATTCCTTTAACAGAATTGGTTAAGCATGATCTATACAAATCACATATCACTGAGACTTTAAACATGAATGATGGAGAAAATTATGTCAATTTGAGTGATGATACACCAGGACTAATTTTTGGTCCTGAAGTAAATGGAAAACACTAAGAAGGAGGAGTTCCTCCTTTCTACATTAGCTTGACTATTCATGATCAAATTTTACATAATTCCATGCTAGATTCAGGTGCCTCACATAATTTAATGCCAAAAGAAATAATGGAAACCTTGAATTTAGACATAGCTAGACCTTATAAAGATCTCTTCTCATTTGATTCCAACAAAGTGAAATGTCTAGGCTTAATCAAACATTTATGTGTCACTTTAGTTCAATACCCTGGAAAAAGCATAGTCATGGATATTGTAGTAGTCGAAATCCCTCCTAAGTATGGAATGTTTTTATCTCGCTCACTGGGAGAAAAACTGCAGGGATCTCTACAACTAGATATGTATTATGCAACAATATCAGTTTTTGGCCAACCCAAGGAACTTTATAGAGAGACATTAATGAAATACATGGTTAGTAGTGTAGAAAGACCTCAAAATTATCCCATCTATTCTACACCTACTGATATGGACTCCTTCATTTTATGTAATTCTGAAACTGGCATAGAGAACAACACTGAATTAATCAGAAAGAGAAATACCTAGACAGTGAAAAAATATTTCATGAATCAATGTGGCATTTAGATTTTGATGGATCAGTGAAAAAATTAGGAGCAGGAGCAAGAGTATGGATACACAACATGGAAAACAATCATGCAGAAGGTCATGCCTTTAGATTAAATTTCAAATGTACAGACAACATGGCTGAATATGAAGCTTTGATTTTAGGATTGCAGATTGTTAGAAATTTAGGAGGCAAAAGAGTTTCTATCATGGGAGACTCTGATTTAATTGTAAATCATATTAGAGGAGAATATTCTGTGTCTAATCCTAGATTAAGCCAATATATAGAAACGGTTTTAGATCTGACGAAAGAATTGCTTGAGTGTGACTTTGTTGTAATTCCTAGAAAACAAAACATACAAGCACACAATTTAGCAACTTTTCTTAGTACATGTAATCTGCCTTTTCAACCAAATCATCGATATACAACATAAATTAAACACATGCCTACAATACTAGAGAATCTAAAATATTGGCAAATATTCTCAAAAGATGAACAAATCTATCATTTCATGAATGCTAAGGGAGAATTTCACAGTTGTAACATAGACACAAACTGTACGGTAGATGATAAAATAGACAATGAGATAGATGCATATAACTTAGATTTCACTAAACCCACTAAATTCACTGAAGTAGAAATAGATAATTTAGAAAAGGTAGATATTGAAGAATTAGCATATGATGATTCTGACATTTTAAACCTTACAATAACTTTTTACCTAAGGGATTAGCCCCTTTAGAAGATCTTTTTGATTCAAATGACGTTGCAAGAAAACCAAAGATGGACCCATTAAGATCAGATATTGAAGAATGTAATATAGGAATAGAACAAAGGCCTAAACTAATCAAGCTTTCAAAAGCCTTACCTCAAGAAGAAAAATTGAAATACATAGCTCTGTTTAAGGAATTTCAGGATGTATTTGCATGGAGTTATGAAGAATTAAAATCTTATGACACTAGCATAATACAACACAAAATACCTATAAAAGAAGATAAAAAACATTTCAAACAGAAGCTTAGAAGAATCAATCCAGTTTTAATGCCTTTAATTGAAAAAGAGGTTAAGAGAATGTATGAAGCCGAGATAATTGCACCTATCATATATTCTGATTGGGTTTCAAACCTAGTTCCCACTAGGAAGAAAACATGGGAGATCAGACTGTGTGTTGATTTCCAGAATTTAAATAAAGTGTCCTTAAAAGATAACTACCCTCTCCCCAAGATGGATCACATTTTACAGAGGGTGGTTGGTTCTTCCAAGATTTCATTTCTTGATGGATTATCTGGATATAACCAAATTTTAGTTCAACTAGAAGACCAACCAAAGATTGCATTTACTACTCCTTGGGGTACTTTCATGTATGTGAAAATGCCTTTTGGATTAATGAATGCAGGAGCCACTTTTCATAGAGTTATGGATATAGATTTTTCTAAAGAAATTCATGATTTTCTTGTAATATATCTAGATGATATAATTGTATTTTCAAAAACTGATAATGAACATCTAGATCACCTAAGACAAGTGTTTATCAAATGCAGGAAATTTTGCATTTCTTTAAATCCTAAAAAGACTCTTTTTGGAATTGAAGAAGGCAAAATATTAGGGCATATTATATCAAAAGAGGGAATTAGGATAGACCCAGCTAGAATAGAGGCCATTCTGAACATAAGCCATCCTAGGAATAATAAAGAATTGCAGGATTTCTTAGGTAAAATCAATTTTCTTAGAATATTCATTTCAAACTTAGCAGAAATAATTAGAGAACTCAATAACATGTTGAAAAAATACTCAGTACTTAAATGAACTGTGGAGGCCAAACAATCATTTGAATCAATCAAACAAGCCTTAATAAGAAAACTAGTTCTAATAAGTCCTGATCTCAAAAAAGATTTTATTATTTTTTCTTTTGCTTCAAAACATACTATTGTTGCAGTCTTATTGCAGAAAAATGATTAGGGCTATGAGCAGCCCATTGTTTTTTTCAGCAAATCACTTAGATATGCCACTTTAAAGTATAACATAATGGAAAATCAGACACTAGCTTTAGTGAAGGCTATTAAAGACTTTAGAGTGTACATTTTGTATTCACATATCATTTCTTATGTTCCAAATTCAGTTGTAAAGGACATTCTAACCCAGAATGGGCCTGATGGTAAAAGAGGCAAATGGATTGCCACCATTTTGGAATATGACATAGAAATTAAGCCCACCAAACTCATTAAAGGTCAAGGTTTAGCTAAACTCATGGTTGAATCAAATTTTCATGCTTTAGATATAAATTTTATTGCCCAATTAGATGATCAGGAAGAGATGGTGACTCCATAGATCAGTGAAGCCTTTTCAGATTCACCATGCTATGCAGATATCATATTTGTATTACTAAATTTACAAGCTCCTCCTGAATTATCAAGAACTAAAGCCAGATTTTTAAAGTTAAAGGCAATGAAATTTTGTATCATAGATATTGCACTGTTTTGGAAAGATCATGGTGGCATTTTATTGAATTGTTTGCTTAAAGATGAACCTGATAAAGTTATAGAAGAATTTCATGTAGGTGACTGTGGAGGACACCTTCACTGGAAATCAACTGTAAATAAAATCTTGAGCTGGTTTCTACTGGCCTACACTGTTTGCAGATGTGAAAAAGTATGTGACCTCCTGTCACATATGCCAAATCTTTGAAGGGAAGAAAAAGTTACTACTTTTACCCCTTAAAACCATCTCCATAGAAATGCTCTTCAGCAATGGGGTCTAGACTTCATTAGTGAAATCCACACTCCCTCATCAGCCCAACACAAATGGATTTTAACAGCCACAAACTATTTCACTAACTGGATAAAAGCCATTCCTTCCAGGCAAGCCACTGATACTGTCATAATCTCATTCTTAGAAAATAATATACTGTCTAGATTTGGATGCCCCAGAAAGCTCATTACTGATAATGCAGCTGCTTTCAAGTCTAAAAATATGATTGACTTCTGTAATAAATACGACATTACCCTTGGCCATTCCACTGCTTATTACCCTCAAGGTAATGGTCTTGTTGAATCCTCCAATAAAAGCCTTGTGAATATCATCAAGAAACTACTAGAAGACAATAAGAAAACCTGGAACAAAAGGTTAGTAAATGCCTTATGGGAAGATAGACTTACCACAAATAAATCTATTGGTACATCCCCATATCAACTTGTTTATGGGATGGATTTTGTTTTTCCATCCTCTTTAGGAGTACTAGTAATGAAGATAATCCAAGAACTGCAGGTAGAAACCAATGATATCTAGAGAAGGATAAATCAAACCATACACTTGTAGCAAGCCAGGGAAGAGGTCTATCTAAAGTCTCAAGTTGTTCAAGATAATATTAAAAATATATTTGAAAAAAGGACTAAGGAAGATGATTTTTACATAGGTGACAAAGTTCTTAAGTGGGATTCTAGGAGAGAAGAGAAAGGTAAACATGGGAAATTTGATTTCTTATGGAAAGGCCCTTATGTCATTTATGGCTACAGAGGAAACAATGCATTCTTTTTTAAGGTGTTGGATGGATCAGATCTGGCAGGTGGACCTATCAATGGTAGAATGCTGGAGCATTACTATTCCCCAGAATAACAGTAGTTAACTTTGTTTACTTTGCTCATTGTACATAACATTGTAGATTTTAGATTGGATTGGATGTTTTTCTTACAATGTTAAAGCCCGGAGAGAAGGCCCTAAGCTTTGAAAGACAAAATATCATAAGTATGAATAATGTAGAGCTCAGAAAAAATTTTCAAGGCCAACACAACTAAAATTCAAAGCCTACTAGACTCAAAGTTCTTGACATTTCACTAGGAAATGCCATCCCCATGTGGAGCCACTATTAGGGTCCTATAATAATAGGATTCATAATTTTGAATTGACTTTGATTAGTCTTGTAATATGTACATACTTTGATTTCTGCAAATTGTTTTCCCACAAAAAAAAAAAAAAAAAAGAAAGAAAGAAAGAAAGAAAGAAAGAAAAAGAAAAAGAAAAAAGAAGAAGAAGAAGTAAAGAGGGTAAAAGTCCTAAAAGAAAAATCAAAGGACTTGAAAGAAAAAAGATAAGAAATAATAGAAAATGAACCCCAAACAACAAAGAGATAAAATAAAACATGAAAGTGATGCAAATTCAAATGCCAGTACTATTTACTTTTACTGCAAAATAAATATTATGTGCAGCTTGTAAAAAATGCCATAATCCATGAAGGCCAAACTGCTTAAACTTGACCTTTCATGCTTTAAATTTTATGTTGATAGATAGAGAATAAAGATCTAGCCAAACTGCTTAATCTTGGCAGATCTATAGTTAGGAAGAGAATAATAAGAAGCTCAACAGTTTAATCTGAGCCCTTGGAAGAAATAAGGATAGAATTAGTTAGTTTGTTGTTTAAAAGAAAAATGAATAAGGGCCTGCAAGCTCAAATACACCCATGTAAAAAAAAGAAAAAATATTAGGGTAGCAGATGGGTAGGTAGAAGCAGTTTTTACAAAGGTTTGGATAGCAGAAAATTGGTCATTTCATTTACTAATTTCCCTTTGAAATCATTTTTCCGTTGTAAAAATACCCCATCCCCTTTATTTTACTCTTTCTCCTTACTTCACTCTTTTTCTTTGCAAAAAATCCCTTTTCCTAAGTTAAAATGCATATTTTCCTTTGGAAAAATAAAACCCTTTACTAATTTTCCTCCATTTAAAAATACACCAAAAAAATCCAAAAAATACTTTATCCTAAGTATAAATGTTGAAATTTTATATTGGGCCCCACTCTAAAAACATTTATCCCCGATATCAGTTTTAACACTGTACTTAGTGTATTTAACATCCCGCAATTACATTTCATTATTAACATATTAACATAATGTATTAGCTCCCTTTATAAACCTTTACCCCATATTTTAATAATTCTCGTATATATCATTCCCAACCCATTATTTTCATATATAACCTATGGTTTAATTCCCCACATGTTATATATTCTTGACCCCAGTATGTATTATCCCCTCCTATGATAATATTACACTTACCTTAACCCCATTGGCATGTAAAAAAAACCTCGACCATATCACATATATAATTAATCGCATATCATAAGTCCCGGGCCCCACGCCTTTTCAATCCCGACACATCCATCGCATCATCTCATCCGTTAGATCAACATTAACCAGATCTAACCATCAACATTTTCTATCGCACATTTCATAGCCCGATCATTAACATACTCCCAACCATGCGAAATGAGCGGTTTACAGGGCTCTCCTCCAGGCTACGTGTCATCTTTTTATTTGATCGCATCGATCAGACTATTGCCGCTTACCACCTTTGGTTCATGCGAAAACCACTTAATGGTTTCCCCTGCCTGGCACGCAAACCACCCTGTCAATTCAAATACACCTGCGCATTCAATGTAAACATTATTGGTTTAAAAATACATATAACCACCTTTTGTAAGCCCTTTTACCACTATATGTTACATTTTTTCATTGAATAAGCAATTGCTGACCGTTTTCCATGCAAAGAAGTTGATGCTTACCTCAATTTAAGTCCAATTCAACTAGAATTTCTACTATTTGCTGCCAAAAGACACTGCAGAAGTCATCCAAAGCACTATTAAAGACTAGCACAACTTTAGAAAAGTTTTTTGCAACCCCAGAACCCTTCTACAGACCAAAATATTTGTTTTTCCTAGGTATTCCTCGAAGAAAAGGCCTGTTCTTGATCTAAAAAGAAAGTAATCAGTAATTGAATCAAATTAGGAGTATTAGTAGACCAAGAAAGCCCTCTTGCCTTCCAAAATCCTTTTTTGCATACCCTAAGAATTCTTTTACAGAATTCTGAGATCGTAAAGAGTGTTTTTAATCACAGAGAATACAATTCGATTGGTCTAAGACTTTGCAGACCTAAAAGGAATCCCTGTAGCTTCCCAAATCCATTTTTCTGCAAACCCTGGACCTATTTTTTCAGGATTTCCAAGGCCTCATACTGTTTTTTATTACAGAAGAGTAATAGTTGACCAATTAGATTCTTAAATTAGTCTGCAAACTGTTATAATTTTTCTGAGGTGCTACCACAGGCCTAAATCAGTTTTTTCCAAGTCAAAATATTAATAAATTGAAAAAACAAACAGAACAATGGCTTCCAAAGTAGTAGTAAGTGTTAATCCTCTACAACCCCCTGTTGTAGTGTAGAACACACTCCCCTGGCTGATAAATATTTCAAAATTAATGACACAACCACTTAATTAACCTTCTTGAGCTCCATTGCTGGAGCCATGAAAAATCCATAGATAAGGCTGATGAATTTTTTATTTGGGAGTCTAATTTGCCAAAATATGTTGTCCCCCAAACCTTCCAATGCCCATAAGTGATTAAACTATTACAATCCTGCCATTTCCCTGATCAGAGAGCCATAATAAACCTGAAAAAGAAATCTTGTTTACCATTACTGCTGAGTCAATCAATCAAATGCTCCAGATCAAAACCAGACCAGATGAAGTTCCATTGTCCTTTGAAGCTCTCACATAGTTATACCTGAATTTGGACTTCCCCAAGAGGTTCCAGATATTTCAAAACTTTATGCCTTCTTCTGTAGAAATTCCCAAGATAAATCCTCCTTACCCATCTGCAAAATTTTCTGAAAGGACAAGACATATCATCTCCATGTTGTCTTTTATTCTTGGTTATTTCATAAATGAACACGCTGATGTTGCAGTGTTAGGTTTTTTATCTACTTTCACACCTGGTTAGCCTCCTGCTACCATTTTTATTTTTTTCCAATACCTAGTTGACAATATTCATGAATAGTTGGTCAAAATGCCTTCTGAAGGTGTTTTCAAGTATTCCTCAGTCTTATTCCACATGTTTTTATGCGTTCAGTTTGAGAAGTTTTCCATAAACCTTAAAAAGCTTGATGTTGAAGGAAACCCATAGTCAGTCATATTTTGGACTCCTTTAATAAGAAAAGATTCATCACAGTCCACTTATATAGAGTTTATAGATATCTTCATTCATCCTGTGGTCAATTTGCTGAATAGAGGCAGGTAGCCCAGAATTAGTGAGGAAATTAAGAAAGTCCTATAGTTGTCAGAGCACAATAGGAGAGGTGATTGGTACTTGTACCAAAACCGTACTGAGATAAGAGTATATGGATCAAGTATTGTTCCATATAATTTGCCCAAATACCTCCCTATGAGGTTATTTGCCCTTGAGTACATAAGGCAGATTCTTAATTCTGATGCAATCAATTTCCTGGCAACTAAAAATAAGACACAGTTCAGGTTAAAGAATCAGGTTGGCCCTTTCATTTGTAATAACAAAGATGCAGGTCCAGAGGCCGAAAAACATTTGTAGGAGTTCAAATTTAGTAAAAATTTTCTTTGGTATTATGATCCCCTAGGAGTAATAAGTAAAATGAGAGTTAAATGCAAACTAACGCCTTATGTGCATGAGAAGAAACCAGACATTGAAAAATTCTCCAATCAATCTGAATGGTTGGAGAACACCTTGATAGAGGCAAAGAAACAAGGTGATACTAGTCAAACCTTGCAGACTCTAGCCCAAGAAGACATGAATGCAAAGAGAAATAGAGAGTAAGGATCATACACATCAGAGACAACTACTGAAACAAAATTTAAATTAATGTACAGGAAGAAGCTTAAATTAAATCATGTAAATGAAGGAGTAGAAACAATAGAAGTGATTGATACATATACAACAATAAAGGATAATGCACCTCCTTCAGTGATAGAAGAAGAAGAACAACTTATAGCTTCACACACTCACCTTATTCATAAGCAACATAGTGTTGACATGTCCTCTTCCAGCAAACCAACAGAGAAGGAAATGGACATTATGCAGAAATACAGGGAGATAAAGATGAAAAATGAAGCATTGAAGGCTGATACATACAATCAATATTGGAAGCAGTCACCCAGTGACCAAAGAAGATTGCTTTATACTTTTGACTGTAAGACTAGAAAAATGCATATGACTTTCCCACAACTTAAAGTCAAGCATCCTAAAACACCAGCAGATTATAAAAAGTCCTCATATGAAGTTCAAGCAGATGACCTTCATCCTATTGATCAGATTGAATTTCACAAACAGGCTGGTGAAATTCTTTACTCAACCATGAAAAACAAGGCAATGAGTGTGTAGAAGCTTCAAAACACTCTTGCAAACATTAGAGATCAACTCATGTTAGAAAAAACATTCTCACAAGCAAAAGACAATAGAATTAAATCTTTGGAAGATTTAGTAATTGAAGTAGGATTTGATCCTAGTAATGTAAAAGTTGCAGATGAACTGATAAAAAAGAAGAATGCAGACATTGTTGCATTAAAGAAACAACTCAAGCTTCCTCCTAATGAACATCCTCAAGCAAGGGAGGTGTTACAAAATACAAATCAGAAAGATGAGATGATGAATCTCATATTACAGTTGACTGCACAAATAAAGGAAATGGACAAGTTGGTCCAAGAGAAAAAGGATAGAGCAGTAGAAGTTCTAGCCACAGTCATTCCTGTAGTCACCACAGTTGTACCTTCCACATTGGAAGAATAATTAACTCCTACAGTTCCAATGACTACAACACTTCCAGTCACCTCATCAACAACTTCAACAACAGAGTCTTCAACAACAACAACACAACATACAGATGAAGCAAGAAAGTTAGTTAAAGAAATGCAAGACATGTCTATTCAGACAAATGAGATTAACAGACTTAAAGAACAACTTAAAAGTTTGGAAGATGAAAATAAATTTGCTAAAATAACGCATAAGAATGAAGAACAAAGTGCAAATAGGTTGAATGAGCAATTAAAGAAGTTAGAGAAAGATCTAACATTAAAGGAACCCATGGCACAAGTCAGGCAATAGCTATGGGCCAATATCATTGAAGCAGTCAATGATATTTGGCCATCAATCTAGGTTATATTTGAACATAAAGACTTAGTCAAATCAGCAAGAGAATTTATTCAAAAGATAAAAGAAGAACTTGGTAAGAAACCTGAAGAAGCCCTTGAAATCATCAATTTTCTTAATTCCAAAAATAGACAAGAACTTGAAGAAATTGGAATTAATGACATAACAGAAACCATCCTAGAAGTTAGGAAGGTAAATTCTAAAAATAATTTGAAGATACAGTTAGAAGAGAAATGCCAGAATATGGAGATTGCCATCACAAGGTTTATGATGAAATTTGATGTCCTAAGGCAGAAAGGCATTCCAAATCCATTAGTTTTTCATGACAAACTAATGAAGCAGGATGACTATGATAAGAAAATGAGAGAAATTTGCAAGGATTAGACTAATCTGCCTACCTCATAAGGTATTCCAACAGGGAAGGTACTTTACAAAAACTTTGAGAATCTGTTTTACCTACAACATGAGGTGAAACACATATTTGTTAACAACCCCACATTCTCAAAGTATACTGAAGCTGATGAGATATTCAAAAGGATGATGAAGATAAAATTTCCAGAGGTAGAATTCTAGGAAAAAATGAATGATTTACTGTGAAAATAGTTTGCAGTAAAATAAAGCAGTAAAGATAAAACACAACAGTCACAATTTACAGTGAAAAAGAGACAGTGAAAGAGTATCAGTTACAGTTTAAAGTGTATTGGTAAAATTCAGAGTGAAGTTGCTAGCGTAGAGGACACTCTTCCTAAATACAGCCCTCGTTGAACAACAACCAAGAGATAAAACAAGAACAAATTGAAGACAGTAAACAGTAATTTCAATAAAAACAGGGACAACTAGCATTAGTTAGACAGTTGTCACTATCTTCTTGCATGAAGATATTTTTTTTCCATGAATAATTCCGAAGTTTGCTTAGGATATTTTGTAAAGAGTTTTTTTATAAATACTTATCTTTTGAAAGTATTGAGGGTGGATGAATTGCTGAACATTTCTATAGTTGTACTATTCTGAACCTAAGGGTGATTGTACCAATTTCAAGTCAGCAGACTGGATTAAAGCAATAAAGCATCATATTACAGGATTCATGTGTTGGGCCACTTTTGTGAAGTATTTTCACTAATTCTTTGTCAATTTATTATGTTTTTCACCAATACTTGTATGTCTTTCTAAATCTAAATGATAAATTAGGAATGTTATTTCAGAATATGTTAAAAGCACTCTGTTTTGAACTGTTTATCATTTATATGTTTTTCTTTTGATATCCAGATAAAGGAATTCTTAATTTCTCCCTTATTTCTATTGACCTTTGAATTTTTCATTCATTATCCGGATTTGAGAACCCTTAATTTCTCTCTTACCCCAATTAAAACCATTTTCACCATCAGCCTTGAAGATCTGAAGTAACTCAGCGATCTTGCCCTGTAAACATTTCCCTTTAGACCTTGATCCTGATCTGACTGCTTGACACATTGACTCCATTAGCCCAATGGAATACAGACCTACATCTATCCATCTGAGTAAGTGATTTCACCACCAAACCAAATCAAAACCAAAATCCCAAGTAATCCTACATAACTAGCCTAAAATAAAATACAATCAACAAAGATAAATCATATAGAGAGAGCCCTCTCAGAGCATTAGGAGGGCTAGATCCTAAGGCTTAAAAGTAGGTTTGTGGTTACATCTAATATTATTTAAACACACAAAATAATAAGAACCATTGAGAATTATATTAGTGATAACAACATTCAAAGGTTGCATGTGTGAGAAACACTAGAGAAGTGTTGCATGCATGATCTAGATTTATGCAGGAACACAATAGAATACACATATAACCATAGATACAGAGATGCAGCAGAAATAATGCTTCATTTTATTAATAAAACAAATGACTGAAGTGAACAGCTAGGGCGTTGGTAGGCATATCTCTGAGAAGAGATGTGGCGGCTAAAGGCCTCTAAACTATGTTACAATGAGACATAATGGAAAAGAACGGGCGAGGGCACTAGTAGCATATCACTAAGAAGAGATGTGACGACTATAGCCCTCCCCACTTTGTTACAGAACTGAAATGATGGGAACAAGCGAGCTAGGGCACTGGTAGAGCTTATCTCTGAGAAGAGATGTCTCGGCTACTAGCCCCTGAACTGTGTTACAAAACAATTGACTGAAACACGCTTATAGAAATAATGGAAATGAATGAGCTAGGGCACTGGCAACATATCCCTGAGAAGAGATGTGATGAATACCAACCCCCTGAACTGTGTTACAATGAGTCTCAAAGGCCTATTTATTGTTGAGAAACAATGTAAAACCCAAAACGTCCAAAAACCTAACCTTGGGAGATGAAGCGCCAAAACTGTGGGCCCTATTTGGGTAAATTGGTGTTTCAACTTCCCGAGGACGTAACTTTGGCATCCGATCTTCGTTTGATGTGCTCAATAGCTCGTTAGAAAGATATGTCCGAGAAGACCCATGTTGCTCCCGTTTTTCCCCAAAAACATCGTTTAGGGCCTCAAAACGGCTCCAGAAGTTTAGGACCCGAAAAACTGCTAAAAATAGTAAGTTGTGCTTAAACTTAAAAACGGAAAGAACCGATGGTGGGAGTTCAAATGGAATAGGTGGGTGACCACCAATATCCACCTGGATCATTAATGCCCCAAAATGGCTTCGGGCATGCAGGACCTGAAAACCTGCTAAAAATAGTAAGCTGCTGGAAATGAAAAGCTGCAAGAATTGATGTTGCGGGTCCAAATGGAATAGGTGGGTGGCCACATATATCCACCTGAATCAATGCAAAGGTTGCATGTGCGAAAAACAGTAGAGAAGTGTTGCATGCAAGAGTTGCATGTCGCATGCAAGGGTTGCACGTCGCATGCAAGAGGTGCATGTCGCATGTAAGGACATTCCTTGCTTGTTGAGAGGGAGTGTTGAAGTTTGCAACAAGAAATAGTGAAATTGGAATTTGGAAGCAACATGACAGCACCTACACTAAGTGTGGTATGAATGGGTCCAAGCAACACCTAAACAAGTGTGGGACCAACAGGTCTTAGCAACACCTACACTGGTGGGGGCTAAATTTTGTGCATGTCTATTTTAATTATCCCTTAACTAAGATGGACAATAAAATGTAATCTAATCGCAAAATAAAGTGTAATAGTTAACTGAGTGTGATAAACTCAGTTAGCTCATGAATTACGAGTTGAGAGTAGTTGGTGAGGAATGCAGAGTAATTCTAGTTGTAACAGAGTTCGAAGTGCAGTGGTGCATTAGTGAATGCAAGTTGTAATCAGTTTAACTCAGTTAAGTGAGTTAAACTCAGTTGTGCTAGTTGTAACTGTTTGGTACACTAGTGAGAGATCAAGTGAAATAAATATTATTTAACTCACATTCAGTGATCTCACATGCAACTGAGGGTTTACTATTATTAGATGCATGCATGTCAATTCCAATGGAGACCCAGTTGAGATCGAGGTGAAAGGGAAGTGTGACTATCAATTGTGATACTAGTCGACTGCCCTAATGCAGTTAAAACACCACATGATGCCAATGATACTCAGCGTAGTTGAGAAAGGCTGAAATTCCTAAGGAATAGGGATTTCATTCCTCATGAATTGTGTGAGCAAGGCAGGCTAAATACAGGATGAGAATTGGCTGAGTATTGGCCCGATTTTGTCTGAATCAGTGTGAGACGATAGGCAGAATGCAGGAGACTCTTGTGAGAAGAGTGTATTGTAATTGTTTCATGATTCCTTGTCAAATATACAATATATGATAGAGGGGTTTTGAGCAGTAATATTCCCCCGAGAAATTATCTGTGTTTTGGTTTGATTGATTCTTCTTTGCTTCATGTGATTGGCAATTGTGTTTGTAATTCTGCAATTGATTTGTAGAAGTGATTCAGTATCTAGCTTTAGCACATTGTTAGATCAGATTGACTCCATGATATACATTCTTGTTGTATAATTTCTACAGGAAACAAAGACTTATAAAATAGAAGTTAACTACCTACCTCTTGTTGGTGAGGTGGAGGCAGTTAATAACCACCCAAAAAAGTGGTAAATGGATAAAATCTGAGAATTCTCTTGTTTTTGTCTCATAATTCAAAGAAAAATAATAGGAGAGGCTTAAGATAAATTGGGAGGATAAACAGATAAAAGTTTGGAGGCCTAATTTGCTCAGGGGAATAAGTAGTGTTTGTTGTGTAAGGGCTGGGAGGAGCTAAGTAAATAGCCATATATTTCCCAAAATTATTTCAAGTCGGTGTTCTAAATCGGTTTTCTTCCATGTTGATTAAAGAAAGAAATATGGGTTCTGTTTATTTCTAATATTTAGAATTGTGCTTGAAGAGAACTTATAAGTAGTATATTGAGGTTAAGTGACATTTTTTTGTTAGTACATGAAGATAAGAAGTATCGATATATATTTTTAGAAGTTAGTGTTATTCATATATTTTGTTATGTTTGTGCATGAAATTTAATTCATATTAGAATATGGAGAAAACATGGTAGTAAAATAACATTAGAAAGAAAAAGTGGGTAGTATATAACTTTCCCTTGGATTTTTTTGTCAAGATTCATGAACATGAACAGAACATGGATTATTGTAATTAAAGAATCAGTAATGAACATTTTTGCTACATAGTTTAGTAAAATATATGATAACAATTCAAGACTTTCAGCAATAGTGAAGTTTTTATCTGAGCAATGAGAAGAATTCATTTTCAACATACAAAGTAAAACATGTATACAATTAGAGAAAAACCTATTATTTGGATTATGAGGAATAGTTATGAAAAATCAACATTTTATAATAAATCAACTAAAAACTTCTATGTTATAAGAGAGAAAATTCAAAGTTCTATAAAAAAAATAATTTGAGAAAATATTAAAGAAAACTAGTAGCCCTTAAATCTTGTGTGGAGTCCATGAATAACATCGAGACAAAATGCTTACTCCTGTTACTCATCTAAAGATGGCTAAATATGCCACAGAAGAGGAATATTAAAAGTAGAACCAGATATACAAATTAACAAGGAAACTTGTTCAAAAACAAGGTAGACAATACCATAAACATATAAACAAATATCACAATCGAAAGTAGCGTAGTAATATATATTGTAGAAATCAAAAGGAAATTCTTTGTATACTCCTTTAAAAATAACATGGCAAAAATTATAATTTTCTTGGAAGAATCATACAAGAATATATATATTTTCAAAGTAATAGAAATGGTCTCGTACACATCAAATACCATTAATAAATGTTTAAGCTCTGAGTCCTTTCATAAGAAAAAAATATAAAGAGGAAATTTTGTGGAAGTAGTGATATGTCCATGAGATACGACAAGACCAATTTGGAGTGAATATATGTATTTTCCCTAAAAAATTACTCTCCTTGCATATAGAAAATAAAATCATGGAATGGAAGGATTATTTCCAACTTGGAGAGACAAATTGGAAAAGAGGTTAACAAGTGGAAAAATCATAGGCATAAATTTGAATCCATGAAAAAACAAAAATAGCGTAAATGCAACTGTGGAGTACCTGTAATAACAATTAAACCTTTCAAGGATTAATAAATATTTGCACGAATAAAATTATTTATATTGATGCATTAATACTTTGCTTAGAACAACAAGGTGAAGGTAAATTACGTCGAGTATCTGATTAGTCACTCCAAAACCTGTTTGTCAAGATGACAAGAGAATAAATATTAAGAAGGGGTTTATATGGTTAATAATAGAACAAAGTAGGAAATTTTTATGAGTTATAGCAATGAGTAATCACAATTATAAATTACCCTTATAAGAGGAATTAGGCGAGACTGATAAACCAATTACTTGAAATACAGAAGAAAAAACTGTGTAATTTTTGAACTGAATACATGAGAGTTATAATAATTTCTGAAAAAACCCCAACACAATTTTCAACTGCACCGTATAAATTTCAAGGCCTTTATGGAAAACCTTAGAGTTTGCCATTGAGGAAGAATCATCCTTGTAACTTTGAAGGGTTTTCTAAGGAAAAACCCCCTGTTCATAAAACGTTCATGAAAAGTTGTAATGACAACAAATACCCATAAACAAAGGGTCAACGAAAATACAAATACAAATAAAAAAACTCTGCAAAAACACCCTACTCGATGGAGAAAGAGTAAGTGGGATTAATACCCTCAAATATCTTTCCAGCATTGAGAAAAATAAAAATAAAATCATAGTACTTAGTAAAAATCCTAGTAACCCATACTGTAGTGGTCCTTGAATCCACTTGCCTAAGAATACAAGTTAACCATCGTAATACTCTTCAAATGAGATTCATAAACACAAAAATAAATAAATTATTATATGGATTGATTCAAAAAAAATAGTAGATCAAACCATAGTAATGTCTGTGAACTCTATAAAAAGAATGTGATACCTTGGAGGTCAACCTGGAACCATCTCATTAGAAAACACTTGCATTTTGACAATGGGTGAAGTTATGCCAGGAAATGAAGGCATAATGCTACAAGAGTGGCAAGCATTGTGGGAATTAGGTCAAACCATAATCGCATAAAGCAGCAGGTCGAGAGGGTTTGAGAGACAAATGGAAAACCAGTATTGTCAAATGCCACAAGTCATTAAACTTCCTTTAAAATCCTAAGTCAATCCAACTGTCGATCTTGTGGAAATTAGTTTGAACCCTTCATTTCACTCTTATAGAAAACGAGTACATGTGGCTAGTGGATAGTTATTCCCGCCCACAAACATAAACCTCCATAATTTCATCGTTTTTTTCCATAAAAGTTGGAGATATAACCATTGATCTCATATCAGATATGAAAAACCATTCATAAACATTATTATTATTTATTCCTAGGTGTTGTGGGTTCGTCGATATAATAATGGAGACTGGTAGAGTACCAATTATACATGTGCTTATTATACACAATTATGGTGACAAAATCCCAACCTTTTTCAAATTATTTTTCCATCTAACATTGGAATTGGCTTTGACCTCGGTTCAACTTATCTTAGGAAAAAAAAAAAAACTTAAATTAAAATTTTTCATTTCCCTTTTATAATAATCAAGTTTGATAGAGTTTTAACGAGGCAGCTTAATTGGTGATTGAAGCAATGTGAAACATGTGAAAACTAAGAGATCCAAGGTTCAAATCTCCCTCGTTGTGACCCCGTTTACGGAGAGGAGGACAGGTCGTAGACCCCCAGAGGTTCACTAGTAGTTATGTGTCAATCGAGTTGGTGGGTTCCTATAGGATATAAAAAAACAAATAAAATCAATATTGACGACGATAAGGGTTAGCTCAATTGGTTGAGATCTCGTTGCTAAAATCACCATGCCATTGGGAGGTCACAGATTCAATTCTCCTTGACTCCCTTGGAGTTAGGCTTGGAATAGATTGGTTGGGGGTGTGGACCGTTTAGGTGAACCTACCCTAATTTTCCACGAAATAAATCAATAAATAATAAATAAATCAAGATGGATTCAATGTTTATTAAGGAAAAGATAGGAAATATTCATTATCATTATTGATGATAATGGCTAAGGAATTAAATGAAATCAATTATCAATATTTTGTGACAATATAATGTACATGTCATAACACTAATTTTGGAAAAAAATTAAAACCAATTCAACGAGTATGAAATGGAATCCATGTGTTAGTGAGGGGAAATAAATGTTTCTAGAATTTTTTTCTAACAACATACTTGTCAATGTGCCTAGAATGTAAGGTGTTCAAATATTAGTAAAACTTTTTTTTTAACCATGGTGAATTGATAACTCCTTGAACTAATCTAGGGGAGGTCTAGGATCAACCCTCGTGGTTGCCTTACAACACCAAGATTGTATCCAACCACCAGCAAGCCAAATATAACAGATATTATGATTTAGCAGTGGTCGAGACTCTTGAAAATGGGGAGTCTACTCCTTGAGTCGAGGTCATAGCAGGCCATATACTCAATGAGATTTGAACCGCGCTCTCGTTGCTTTAACCCAACAAAATTTACCATTAAACTACGTATCATTGTATAATATTAGTAAAATATTTTACTAATCTTTCTTCAAGAATATTAAGGGTGGAATAAAAGAATATATAATAATTAACTCAATAATCAACATTTAAAACCTTTGAATTATCTTATGTTTGTTGTTTTCAAATTTTAATAAATTAAAGGTTGAATCAATTTAATATGCAAAGACTTGTAAATTGAGTTTATTTTGGGTAGTTAAGAAGAGCGATGGTTATCCTCCCCACCTAAATTCTATTTAATAAATTTCTAAATTTTCTAAATAAATTTTAATGTTTGTAGTTATGAGTCATTTTCATTTATATTATTTTAAATTAAAGAACATTCTCTTATAAAATTTCTAAAAACATTTTTAATGTTTATAGTTATAAGTCATTTTCGTTTATATTATTTTAAATTAAAGAACATTTTATTTTAAATTGTTAAATACATTTTAATATCTATGGTTATAAGTCAATTTCATTTAATAAAAATATTTTTTAGAATTTTGTTTATATTTATTATTTTAATTAATTAAATTTCAATCAAGGGGTAGCAGGAGAGGGAAGGATGCTTTATGGTCTTGAGAAAATTAAAGTAGCAAGGTATTCTTGGGGCTTAGGATGCATAACAAACACCCAAGCTTAAGCTTATGATGTCTACCAAGGGATTTAGTTAGCCAAAGGAGAGTAGGTAGCTTCTCTCACTGTTTTGGGAGACCCTCTCCTTTTTATTCAACATTTGGTGAAGGGTTTCTCTCTTAGGGACAAACATTGGAAAGTATTATTAAAAAAATTAGGAAAATTGTGGAAACACTATTCTCAATAGCATATTTAGGTGTTCTTTGTGATCTCAATAAATATGTAGAATTATGTGTTAATTAGGGGTGTAAATTAAGATTGGGAGATTTAAAAATCAATGGTCGAATCACACCCTCTCCTATTCCTTAGAGCTAAATTGATTGGCATAAGACATTTATGCAAAATTGCATTATCAATTAGTAATAATATGACATGTAAATTTGGCTTTTTGGTGGGTAAGTTTTATAAGGTATGTACCTAGAAATCCTCATTTTTTGTTGTCGAGTTTGGAGTTCCTCTAGAAAAATTTGTAGTTTTTCTATATAAGAAGACTCGAGATATTTTTTTAAAGATACAGTTAAATAATACCTCATGAGTTTGCTAAAATCTAGGTGCAAACTTGCACATAAATACAAAATCCCCATTCTAGTTAAAATAAATAAAATAAAAAATTTAATCAGTTTAATATATAAAATCTAAATTAATTAATTATATGTGTGTGTGTGTGTGCACGTTTTATACACATTATTGTTATTTTAAAGTAAATAATGTTATTATATATATAATAATAATAAAAAATACATCTTATCGTTTATGGTTATATGTAATTTGTGTTGTCCACGGGGTCTTGGATAGACGATGATCGGGTGCTCTGTTAAGGCACTCCTTGATGTGAAGTCTCTGGTTCAATTTCCTGCTTCGATCGGGGTGATATATTGGACATGATGAAGATGTAGTCCTGCCAAGCTTACCAAAAAATATATATGTAGTTTGTGTTTAATTTTTTATTAAATTATAATTATATTATTTTTAAAGATGTTAACATATAGTCAAAGGAACTTAGCTCAAGTGGTATGGTTCACTATTTGTGTCCCAAGTAGCGTGGATTGAAATCTTTGGAGACATGTTGGCCCTTCTGGCATTTATGAAATATTGGTTCTATCAGGTGTAATAGTGGCAGTCGTTTCTACGAAGTTACTGATTGTGCCTAGTGGAATGTACTCATTACTATTAAAAAAACAAAAAGGATGTTTAACATACAAATTTTTATTGGTTAGAAACACACGATAATTCTAAATCTATTTAATATATAATATAATATAATATAATTAAACCAACATTAACATAGTAAGATTAATAATGTAAATAATAATTGTGAATATAATTAATTATATTTCGGATAAGGCAACAATCGAGAATGGGGTGACAGGTTGCCACTACCCCACCTGGCTAATAAGTTGGGGACATGGAAACACACCCTCGGCAAGTTTAAATAAAGGCCCGTGCTTCGATTATGAGACCTCCTTGTGTGAAAATGAAGAAAAGGTGAAAGGGAGTATGTGGTATGTCTGGAGAGTTTAAGCATGTGGAGTGTGTGATCACAAGGAATATTTGCATGATGATCCATTCCTGGGCATATACAGAGGCTATTGACATGGAAAAGAAGAATCAATGTTCAATAGGGAAGATAAATGAAGTGGTAGAACCTGGACCTGAATGGCCCTAGGTTGTAAGAAGTCGTGAGAGAATGTGTTGTTGAAGTCCAACAAGAAATTGCAGCACACACACTAGTGTGGGACCAATAGGTCCTAGCGATACATTAGTGTGATGGCCAAATTAATTAATTAATATGGTGCAATGTCTAATTTAATTTTCCCTTAATTAAATTGGACAATAAAATGTAATCTTATCTCATGATTACTTGTAACAGTTAACTGAGTGTGATAAACTCAGTTAGCTCATGTATTTCGAGTTGAGGGTGGTTGGTGAGGAATGCAGAGTAATTCTATTAGTTATGGAGTTCGAATTGCAGTCGGTGCATTAGTTTAATGCATGTGTAATCAGTTAACTCAGTTAGGCGATTTAGAGTCAGTTGAACTAGTTGTAACTGTTTGTTGCACTATTGAGAGATCAATTGAATCAAATACTATTTAATTCATAATCAGTGATCTGCCATGCAACTGAGGATTTACTATTAATATTTGCATGCATGTCAGTTCCAGTGGAGACCCAGTTGAGAGAAAGGTTAAAGGGAGGTTAACTATCAATTGTGTGATTAGTAGGTTGCCTGCATGTAACCAGACATCCATTGGAGTTCCCATGCTCCTTGTGCAGTTTAGGAAGGCCAAAATTCCTATGAATAGGGATTTCATTCATCAGGAATTGCGCAAGCAAGGCAGGCTATTTATAGGCTGAGAATTGGCTAAGTGTTGGCTAGTTTTGTCCAGGACGGTGTGAGACATTTGTGAGAGTGCAGGAGACTCTTGTGAGAAGAGTGCATTGTAATTGTTTCATGGTTCCATGGTTAATATACAATAGAAGATAGAGGGGTTTTGAGCAGCAATATTTTGTAGAAATTTTTAAACACAATAATGTATTTCTAGATTCTCCTGATCTAACAATTTAATCTTATGTTAAATACATAATCCTTCCACTTAATTATTTGCGGAAATTAAATCTCTAATTGCAAACATATGAAGAAAAAATCAAGCGCACATAACAAGATGTTTTACCTGGAAAGCTTAAAGCTAAAAACCCCAACTATCATATATAATGTATATCAATGGAACATGTAACAATCTCATACAAAGCTCAACTCACAAAGATCTCAATACTATATACAATTTTCACAAACTGTCATGAAGAAATTTGCATATCTATGCACCAATTTCTTGCCTCCTAATAGCCTGCCTCCACTGCGCAATCCCTGCTGAAGAAGATCCCTGAATGAATTCGATCTTGCCTTGCCTTGACTGCACAATCCTCATTGGCATCTCCAATGTGTGTGTGGATGCATTGAATGCTCCACTATAGTCACAACTGATAGTCAAACACACCCTTTCACCTATCTCTCCATTGGGTCTCCACTGGATCTAACATGCAAGTAGTTAACTGTTGTATTTCTTCAGTTGCAAGTATGACACTACTTGTGAATTAATTAAATAATTAATTCACTCATCTTTCACTAGTGTATATTTAGTTACAACTAGCACAACTGAGTTTAACTCACTTAACTGAGTTAAACTAAATAAAAACTCCCATAACTACTCTTCCAACTCTGTTACCACTCTGCCACAATCAGTTATAACGAAGTCCTCCATGCATGAGTCACCAACCACCCTAGGAATTGCGTAATTCCTTCAGCCCATTGATGTGCCACATCCGTTTACTGAAATCAAGTGCTCCAAGAGAATAAGTTATTATTTATTGTATGATTATTATTAAGGGTTAATAATAATCGACATGCATTCTATTTTTAGATTAGTGATCTATAAATAGACTTCACCCATCTTCTAAAAATAGAAATTCATCCAAATATAGAATTTTCTCAACCATCTAGAATCAACATCCTGCTAATTTTAGAATATGCTCACCATTCTAAAAATAGACATACACCTAAAATTAGCCTGCGGGCCCCACCTAATGAAGGTGGTTAATTTTCACTAGGCTCTTCATCTTGTTGAATCTCAATACTCCCTCTCAACAAGATAGGGATTATCCTTCACCTCGATCCTGTCTCTATGGTATTCGAATTTTCTCCTGGTGAGTGCCTTTGTCAGAATATCTGCATCCTGATCTTTCGTAGGAATGTACTGAAGCAACATGATCTTCTGCTGCACACAATCTTTGATATGATGGTACCGGATATCTATATGCTTAGATCTATCATGAAACACAGGATTAATCAAGAGTTTAATGCAACTCTGATTATCACAATGAATCACTGTAGGATCTAAATGAGAACTGAACAAACCGACCAGGATCTTCCTCATCCAGATAGCCTCACATGCAGCTTGACTTGCTACCATGTATTCCGCTTCCGCTGAACTGAGTGCCACAGATCTCTATTTCCTGTTGTACCAAGAAATAGTTGTAGATCCAATACTGAAAACCCCTCCTGATGTGCTCTTTCTGTCCATTGGGCTGCTTTCCCAATCTGCATCCGTGAATCCATGCAACTTCACCTCATCCATTTGTCTGTACAATAATCCATACTTAGATTTTCCCTTGAGATATCTCAGGACATGCTTGCCTGCCTTCCAAAAGACCTTGGTAGGCTCAACCATCGCTTGACTAAGCTGTTTCACCGCATAGCATATGTCCAGTCTTGTATTAAATAAATACATGAGCGAACCCACCAACTGTCGATAGACAATAGCATCCACTACCTCTGCTGATGTAGCATCCTCTTTCCTCCAGTTTCTTAGAAGAGAAGTATCCATGGGTTTGTAGTACTCCATGTGAAACTTACCGAGTATCTCCCAAGCATACTTGCCTTGAGACACAAACAATTCACCTTCTCGCTTCCATATTTCCAATCCAAGGAAATAATGAAGGAGGCCCATATCCTTCATCTCGAACTCCTTTGCAAGGTCCTCCTTGCATGAGTGTATCAGCTGCTCATCACCAGTCAGTATTAAATCGTCAATAGAAACAACAATGATTAAAAGCTTACCCTCAACCACAATTTGGTATAGGTTTGCATCTGCCTCACTCTTGGTGAAGCCAAGTCTAGTGAAATAGCTATCGATCCGAGTGTACCAAGCACGGGGTGCTTGCTTCATCCCATACAACGCTCTTTTGAGTCTGCACACATGTGAATCGCTACTGAAGATCTCAAATCCTTCAAGCTGCTCAATGTACACTTCTTCCTCAATGATCCCATTAAGGAACATAATCTTCACATCCATTTGATGAATGTGCCAACCCATCTGCTCTGAGAGAGTAAGGATGGTCCTTATGGAAGAATACCGTGCAACAGGTGCAAAGGTTTCTTCATAATCAATTACCTCGATCTGTGAGAAGCCTTGGGCAACAAATCTTTCTTTATACTTCTCAACACTCCCATCAACAGCTTGCTTTACCTTGTAGATCCATCTTGAACCTAGCATTGATTTATAAACTGGCCTTGGAACAATTTCCCAAGCACTGTTTATAACAATGGAGTCATACTCCTCCACCATGGAATCTACCCATGTGGGTTCCTGTGCTGCTTCCTCAAAGGAATATGTCTATGTCATGATACACTTTCTCATGACAGCCATGTATCCAATGAATCGGTCAGGTGACTGTTTCTATCTACGCTGTGAAGTAGTGACTCCTACATTCTTTGCAGCATCAAGCTTCAGCCTCTCAGCTTTTGTGGTAAGCTTTATTCCTATTCTGATGTTTGGTTCTGCATGAGTGGACTCCTCCACTCCATGAATCTCCTCCTGTGGCTGATCCACATCTAGAGACTCATCTTTGGGAACAAGAATTTCCTCCTTTGCATGCAAGTGTAGCTCCCTCTCAAGCGACAACTTCATGGCTTTCTCCTTATTGAATTTTATATCTCGTCGCACCACAGTAATCCGACTGTTTGGAAAATACACACAATAATTATGGGGTGTTAATCTGTGTACCCCACAAATATCCCAACTTCTGCAGTCGGCTCTAGCTTTTTCTTAGCGTTCTTGGTCACATGAACATAAATAGATGAGCCAAAAATATTAAAGTGAGAAACATTTGGTTTCTTACCAGTAAAATCTTCTTCAGGTTTACTCATGCCAAGTACTCTATGAGGACAACGGTTTTGCACATAGCTCGCAGTGTTGCATGCTTCCGCCCATAAGTGCATTGGTAGGCCTTGAACATGCAACACCCACAATCATTCTGTTCTTCCTCTCCGCAACCCCATTCTGTTGTGGGTTATGAGGCGCTATGAGTTCTCTTCGAATTCCTTCTTTGCTACAGAAGTATTTGGATTCGTTCGAGATATATTCACCACCATTATCGCTCCGCAGAGGCTTCATTTGCTTCCCCGACTCTTTCTCCAGCAATGCTTTAAACTCACAGAAATTTGAGAATGTATGATCCTTCTTCTGCATGAAGAAGATCCAACATCTACGAGAATAGTCATCAACAAAAATAACATAACACCTATGTTTTGCTGTTGAAGCAACTGAGAATGGTCCACACACATCTATGTGAATTCTCTCCAGGATCCCTGAAGCACGGTTCTCCTTTTCATGAAAGGTGGTCTTCACAAATTTACCCATATTACATCCCTTGCACTGATCTATCTGCGCAAGTTTACCCTTGGGAAGTCTAGTAGAAATCTGCTAAAAAATTTTCAGGGCGCCATGGTGAAGATGGCCCAATCTCCTGTGCCATAATTCGCCCTCATCTCGGCTCACCACTTCTTCTTCTTTGCCCACCATTGCAGCGCAACCATCTACCTCCAGCTTGTAGATATTCTTAATTTGAATCCCTATCCTCTTGGTTTGATCGGTTGTTTTATGTCGCAGGAAAGCTTTTCCCTCGCTGAAAACAACGTCATAACCTTTGTCCTCCATCATCGCGACTGAGACCAAGTTCTTCTTCAGACCTGGAACATGCATAACATCTTTCAACATAAATGGTTTACATGACTCCCTCTCAAAGGTAATGGTACCAGTGCTAGTCGCATTGTATCATCCATCGTTGCCCATCCCTATATGCATTTGGCGATCTTTCTCCTCCAAGTCGCTGAAAAGCTCCTTATCTCCCGTCATGTGGATGGAAGCACCACTATCAAGATACCACACCAATCCCATTGTGCTTGAAACCAAGCATGTGATCAAAGAGAAATCAAGTTCAAATTGTGAGGCAAGGGCCTCACCAGCTGCATCTCCAGTAGCCTTCTTGTTCTTCTTTTTATGTGGGAAGTTAGTGGTGAGATGCCCATGTTCGTGATAGTGAATACACTTCACCTTGGAAAAATCCAGATTCTTGCCTTTAGCCTTAGATTTTGGATGGGATTTCTTCCCCTTCCCTTTCCTTGCTTTGGCAGCCGAAGCATAATCCTCTTCATCATCATGTTTTGATGAAAAGCCTTCCTTGGTATTTCGCCTTATCTCCTCCTGCACTAGATCCGACCAAAGTCGCTCCCAATCCGGCAATTTCTCTCGTCCATTGACAGAGTCTTGATAACTGTGCCAACTCTTATGAAGTCCAAGAAGAGCCAATCTCCCCAAGTCATCATTAGAAACTGTAATTCCCACACTCCTCAGCTCATCCCTACATTGGACAAACTTCGTGAGATACTTTGGAATATTGTCGCCCTTCTCCATTTTGATTTCTCTGAGTTTATCTTTCAGCGCCAACTTCCTATGGTCGCTGCTGCTTTGGAAAATATCTGTCAAAGCCTTCAACATTGCAAATAGAGTGGCTTTACCATGAAGGCTTGACACAATATGGTATTTCACACCTTCCAACAGAATTCTTCTTGTCTTCGCTACTTTCTTTTCCAGGCATCAAGTAATTCAGCATCCGTTGAAGTGGGCTTAGGAACATGACTATCAATGACCTCCTTCAGGCCATTATCTTCAAGCACTGCCTCCATCCTATCCTTCCAGGCTATGTAGTTATAGCTTCCCTCAAGTGCATACTCCAACCACAACCCTTTGAAATCCATTTCAATGTTTACTCAACTGTTGCACCAAGAAATTCTTGCAGCAAATTCGAATTTTCCACCAGCACAAAACTCAACACCGCTTCAATATTGCAATATCCAGTGATTAACACTGCTCTAATACCATGTAGAAATTTATAAACAAAATAATGTATTTCTGGATTCTCCTGATCTAACAATTTAATCTTATGTTAAATACATAATCCTTCCACTTAATTCTTTGCGGAAATTAAATCACCAATTGCAAACATATGAAAAAAATCAAGCGCACATAACAAGATGTTTTACCGGGAAAGCTTAAAGCTAAAAACCCCAAATATCATATATTATGTATATCAATGGAACATGTAACAATCTCATACAAAGCTCAGCTCATAGAGATCTCAGTACAATATACAATTGTCACACTCTGTCATGCAGAAATTTGCATATCTATGCACCAATTTCTTGCCTCCTGACAGCCTGCCTCCACTGCGCAATCCCTACTGAAGAAGATCCCTGAATGAATTTTATCTTGCCTTTCCTTGACTGTGCAATCCTCATTGGATCTCCAATGTGTGTGTGGATGCATTGAATGCTCCACTATAGTCACAACTGATAGTCAAACACACCCTTTCACCTATCTCTCCACTGGGTCTCCACCGAATCTGACATGCAAGTAGTTAATTTTTGTATTTCTTTAGTTGCAAGTAAGACACTACTTGTGAATTAATTAAATAATTAATTCACTCATCTTTAACTAGTGTATCTTTAGATACAACTAGCACAACTGATTTTAACTCACTTAACTGAGTTAAACTAAACAACAAATCCCATAACTACTCTTCCAACTCTATTACAACACTGCCACAATCAGTTATAACGAAGTCCTCCATGCATGAGTCACCAACCACCCTAGGAATTGCATAATTCATTCAGCCCACTGATGTGTCACATCTGTTTATTGAAATCAAGTGCTCCAAGAGAATAAGTTACTATTTATTGTCTGATTATTATTAAGGGCTAATAATAATCGACATGCATTCTATTTTTAGATTAGCAATATATAGATAGACTTAGCCCATCTTCTAAAAATAGAAATTCACCGAAAGATATAATTTTCTCAACCATCTAGAATAAACATCCTGCTAATTTTAGAATATGCCCACCATTCTAAAAATAGACATACACCTAAAAATAGCCTGCGGGCCCCACCTAGTGAAGGTGCTTAATTTTCACTAGGCTCATCATCTTGTTGAATCTCAACATCTTTCCCCAGGGAATTATCTGTGTTGTGGTTTGATTTGATTCGTTCTTTGCTTCATGTGATTGGCGATTGTGTTTAATTTCCGCAATTGATTTGTAGAAGGATTCAATATCTAGATTTAGTACATTGTCAGATCAGATTGAATCCATTTATATAAACATGTTTGTATAATTTATACATGGTATCAGAGCACAGGAAATCACTATAATGGAGGAGAAGTTGAGTTTGTGACTGAATAGAATTCGAATTTGTAGAAGCCATTCTTGGTACAACAAGCGATTTAGAATCGAAATGGATTTTAATGGCTTGAGATTGGAGTATGCACTCGAGGGCAGATCTAACTATATTACGTGGAAATATAGGATGGAGGCAATAACAGAGGACAATGGGTTGAAATAATTCATTGACAATGATGTTCCCAAACCCGTTGTAGCAGATGTTGCAAATCTTGATGCTTGGAAAAGGAATGTTGCAAAGGCAAGGAGGATCTTATTGGAGGGAGTATGAGACCACATTGTCTCAAGTCTCCATGGAAAAGCGACACCATATGAAATTTGGAAAGCTTTGGCAGGTCTCTTTCAGAGTAGCAATGATCATAGAAAATTGGCACTGAAGGATAAACTCAGGAAAATCAAAATGGAGAAAGGCGACACCATGCTGAAATATTTAACAAAGTTTGGCCAATGTTAGGATGAGCTTGGGAGCGTCGACATTACTATCACATATTATGACTTGGTGAGCCTAGCTCTTCTAGGACTTCCCAAGAGTTGGCATAGTTATTGGGACTCTGTCAATGGAAGCGAAAAGCTACCAGATTGGGATCGACTTTGGTCGGATTTGGTGCAAGAAGAATTTGGGCGGAATACCAGGGATGGATCTTCATCTAAAAATGATGATGAAGAAGATTGTGCTTTGGCTGCCAAGGTGAAGAAGGGGAAAGGAAATAAATTCCATTCCAAATCTGAGTCTGGTAAATATGGAAAGAAGTGCGACATGTCCAGAGTGAAGTGTTTTCACTGTCACGAGTGTTAAGCAGGTAAATCCTCTCTACGGACAAAGACGATCCCTCTAGCCCTAGAGTGGGTATAGAAACAAAGAGACATGCTAGAGTGTTGATTCCCAATTACTGAATGAAAAGAGGACACAATAGATTGACCTACTTGGAATCCAATGATGTCGTCGTGGCTGTAGTGGTGGTGGCCTCTCGCTCCTACCTCGGCAAGTCACAAACCTTCTGCAGTCATGCTTAGATACATGCACATAGATCAACAAACAAGAAAAACATATGACATAATAAATTCATTCATAACTACTAGCTAGCTAAAGAGGGTAAGAATATTGCATTAAACATCTAACATAACACAAAATGGGAACCAAACAATAGTCACGTATATGTATTGATAGAAGGAAGAGTTACAACCAAAGATTTGACGTCGTAGTCTCCTCCAGCGAGGTTCAATTGAAGTGCGTCTCAAATTCTCATCAGAGGAATCGGAAGGGATGAGGGCATGAACTCAAGATCTCTCAATGAATTTCCTTCTTGTTCTATCTCTTCAATAGTTCAACTATACTATACTCAATTCTCCATGTTCAGCTAACTTATGCAAGGATAGATAACTTCTTTTTATAGAGGAAAAGGAGGAGGTTAAGATCCTTACAAAGGTGGAAGGGAGGCCTATCCTTTAGGAGGTTTCCAAAAGAGGTGGAAACCATAAACTAAAGGAGGGAGTCCATGGTTATTCAGTCCAACCACTCCCAATGAATCATCCTCGGAGTTGTTAGAGTGGAATCTTTGCCTCTATTTAAAAAAAAATTCCATTAACATCTTGGCGCGGGAGGCTAACTGGGACAGAGCGCGAACTGGCGCAGGAGGCTAACTGGGACAGAGCGCGAACTAGCGCAGGAGGCTAACTGGGGCAGAGCGCCAACTGGCGCGAGGCCTAGTGTTAATCTTCCTCATCGGCGCGAGGGCAGAACTGACTACTCGCGCCAAGGCAAAAACAAAGGTTTTTGAATCTCTGCTTAGGGAATTGTCAACAGAAGGAATATTTCTCTTATGTAAAGGGATGCAATGATGGTCTTTGTAAGGCATGACACTACTTATTGATCACATAAATGACCCTCCAATGGGCGAGATGGGGATTTCAAGGATAGTGACAAAATGTTGTGTAACAACGAGCATGGAAATTATGCCACTAATTGTCCACAAAAGAAGAAGAACAAAAGGGCTTCAGGATCTGTAGTTGGTGAGATTTTGGCCTCGCAATTTGAGCTTGACTTCTCGCTCATTGCATGCATAGTGTCAAGTGCAATGGAATCGGTGTGGTACTTGGATAGTGGTGCATCATTTCACATGACGAGAGACAAAAAAAAATTCATTAGCTTGGAGGATAAGGACCTCCAGATGCATATCAAAATGGGTGATGACGGGCGGTACAGTGCTACTGGGATTGGTACAGTTACCTTCCAGAGATAGTCAGGTAAACCATTTCAATTAAAATATGTAATGCATGTACCAGGCTTGAAGAAAAATTTAGTCTCAGTCACAATGTTGGAGGATAGAGGCTATGATGTTGTTTTCAGTGACGGAAAAACTTTCATGCGACACAAAACAATAGGACAAGCCAAGAATATTGGGATTCGAGTTAATAATATCTATAAACGTGATGTAGATGGTTGCAAAACATTGATGGGTAAGGCAGACAAAAGTGGTGAGCCAGGATGAGGGTGAGCTATGGCACAAGAGATTTGGCCACCTTCACCATGGAGCCTTGAAGGTCATGCAACATATTTCTACGGGTCTTCCCAAGGTTACTATTGCGAAGTCAGACATGCAAGGGATGTACTATGGGGAAGTAAGGCCACTTTTTACAAGAAGGAGAACCGAGCTTTGGAAATCCTTGAGAGAGTTCAATCAGATGTGTGTGGACCATTCTGTACTACTTCGATAGCAAAGCATAAGTATTATGTGATATTTGTTGATGAATTTTCTAGAAAGTGTTGGATCTACTTCATGCAGAAGAAAGATCATATGTTCTCAAAATTTCTTGAGTTCAAAGCACTGGCGGATAAAGACACAGGGAAGCATGTGAAGGCTCTTAGGAGCGACAATGGTGGTGAGTACATCTCCAATGAATTCAATAAATTCTGCGGAAAACAAGGAATTTAGAGAGAGTTGATTATGCCTCATAACCCACAACATAATGGGGTCGCAGAAAGAAAGAACAGAACAATTCTGGGTGCAACACGAGTGATGTTGCATGATCAGGGCCTACTGTTGCATCTGTTTGTGGAGGCATGCAACACAACGGTATTTGTGCAAAACCGTTGTCCTCATCAGATAGTTGGCATGAGTACACCAGAAGAGGCTTTTACTGGTAAGATACTTGATGTTTCACATTTTAATATTTTTGGATCGTTTGTATATGTGCATGTGACCAAAGACGCAAGGAAGAAGCTTGAACCAACAACTGAGATTGGGATATTTGTGGGGTACACTGAAACTCCCCACAACTATCAGGTGTATTTTCCAAACAACAAAATAACTATTGTGTGATGGGATATAAAATTTTATGAGGAGAAAGCCATGCGATTGTCCCTTGAGAGGGAGCTGGATTTGCATGTGGAGGAGAAACTCTTGGTTCCAAAGAATGAACCTCAAGATGTGGAGTAGCCACATGTGGAGGATCATGGAGTGGCAGAAAACACTCATGCAGATCCATCCACCAGAAATGGTAGAAGGCGCACCACGGAAGCTAATAGATTGATACTTGCTGCAGCAGAGAATATAGGAGCCCCTACTTCACTGCGCAGACAGAGACAGTCTCCAGATAGGTTTATTGGATACATGGCTCTTATGAGAAACTGTATTATGAAAGAACCATATTCCTTTTAGGAAAAAGTGCAGCAACCAATTTGGGTTGATGATATGGTAAAGGAGGATGATTCCATCGTCAAGAACAGTGCATGGGAGATTGTCCCAAGACCAGTCGGTAAATCAGTGGTTGGATCTAAATGAATCTATAAGGTGAAGCAAGTAGTGGATGGGAGTGTGGAGAAGTATACGGCCAGATTTGTGGCCCAAGAATTCTCACAAGTTGAGGGGATCGACTATGAAGAGACTTTCGCACCAGTCGCGAGGTATTCTTCCATTAGATCTATTTTTGCACTCTTAGCGTAGATGGGGTGGCGCATCCATTAGATGGATGTGAAATATGAGTTTCTTAATGGAGTTATTGAGGAAAAAGTGTACATAGATCATCTAGAAGGTTTCAAGATCTTTGATAGTGAGTTGCATGTGTGTCGACTCAAGAGAGCATTGTATGGGCTGAAGTAAGAATGTCGTGTTTAGTACACTCAGACTGACAGCTATTTCACCGGGTTGGGCTTCATCAAAAGTGAAGCAGATGCAAACCTGTACAAGATTATGGTTGATGGTATGCTCTTGATTATCGTACTTTGTGCTGATGATCTAATTTTGACAAGTGATGAGCAACTGATAAACTCATAAAATGAGGATCTTGCAAGGGATTTCAAAATGAAGGACATGGGACTCCTTCACTGTTTCCTTGGTTTGGAAACATGGCAACAGGATGGTGAACTTTTTGTTTCTCAAGGCAAGTATGCCAAAGAGATACTAGGTAAGTTTCACATGGAGATCTGTAAACCCATGGACACTCCTCTTCTAGGAAATTGGAAGAAAGAGGATGCTACTTCTAGAGAAGTAGTGGACGCTACTATTTACAGGCAGTTAGTGGGTTCACTGATGTACTTGGTGAACGCTAGACCAAACATTTTCTATGCAGTTAACCAGCTGAGTCAAGCTATGGTTAAGCCAACCAAGCTATTTTGGAAGTTAGGGAAGCATGTATTGAGATATCTCAGGGGCACTACAGAGTATGGATTATGGTACAGACAGATAGAGGGAGTGAAGCTTCAAGGTTTCATGGATGCAGATTGGGCAAGCAGTCCATCAGACAGAAAGAGCACACCAGGAGGGATATTTAGCATATGATGGAAAGCAGTTTCTTGGTACAACAAGAAGTAGTAATCTATGGCACTCAGTTCAACCGAGGAAGAGTACATGGCAGCGAGTCAAGCTTCATGTGAGGCCATCTGGATGAGAAAGATCCTGGTTGGTTTGTTTGGTTCTCAGATGGATCCGACTGTGATACATTGTGATAACTATAGTTGCATTAAAATCTTGGTTAAACCGGTATTCTATGATAGGTCCAAGCACATAGACATCCGGTACCACCATCTCATATACTGTGTTAAGAGGCGCATAATGCTACTTTAGTACATTCCCACGGAAGATCAGGATGCAGATATTCTGAAAAAGGCGCTCACCAGGAGAAAATTCGAATACCATAGAGGCAGGATCGGGGTGGCAGATAATCCCTTTCTTGTCAAGAGGGAGTGTTGAAGTCCAACAATAAATTGCAGCACACACACTAGTGTGGGACCAATAGGTCCTAGCGATACATTAGTGTGATGGCCAAATTAATTAATTAATTTGGTGCAGTGTCAAATTTATTTTTCCCTTAATTAAATTGGACAATAAAATGTAATCTTATCTCATGATCACTTGTAACAGTTAAATGAGTGTGATAAACTTAGTTAGATCATGTATTTCGAGTTGAGGGTGGTTGGTGAGGCATGCAGATTAATTCTATTAGTTATGGAGTTCGAATTGCAGTTGGTGCATTAGTTTAATACATGTGTAATCAGTTAACTTAGTTAGGTGAGTTAGAGTCAGTTGAACTAGTTGTAACTATTTGTTGCACTAGTGAGAAATCAAGTGAATTAAATATTATTTAATTCAAAATCAATGATCTGCCATGCAACGAATGATTTAATATTAATGGTTTCATGCATGTCAATTCCAGTGGCGACCCAGTTGAGACAAAGGTTAAAGGGAGGTTAGCTATCAGTTGTGTGATTAGTAGGTTGCCTGCATGCAACCAGGCATCCATTGGAGTGCCCATGATACTTGCATAGTTTAGGAAGGCCAAAATTCCTAAAGAATAGGGATTGCATTCATCAGGAATTGTGCAAGCAAGGCAGGTTGTTTAGAGGTTGATAATTGGTGAAGTGTTGGCTAGTTTTGTGTAGGACAGTGTAAGACAATTGTAAGAGTGTAGGAGACTCTTTTGAGAAGAGTGCATTGTAATTGTTTCATGATTCCATGGTTAATATATAATAGAAGATAGAGGGGTTTTGAGAAGCAAGCTTTCCCCAATAAATTATATGTGTTTTGGTTTGATTTGATTCTTTCTTTTCTTTATGTGATTGGCGATTGTGTTTAATTTCCGCAATTGATTTGTAGAAGGATTCAATATCTAGCATTAGTACATTGTTATATCAAATTGAATCCATTGATATACATATGTTTGTATAATTTCTACATGTGTAGCGCAATGGAACAACCATCCCAGTTAAGTGCAAACCAAGTGGTTGTTGTCTGCTTCTAGGATTTGCAGGTTCATTTGGCATGAATAGGTAAAATTATTTTGTGCTTCAGTATTTCTTTCCTCTAGTTAATTTGGCTAACCTCTAGGTAAACAGGGAAAGGAAGGAGTTCACATTTATTTCTTGCTTATATTTGGTATTCAATGGTTATCTCTTCTATTTGGTGTTTAAGGTAGAATTGGGTCATTATCTTGGTCAGTGACCTTTGGTATCAATCTTCGTTTCTTTTCTCTGGTAGTGGTTATTATTTTTGTTTTCAACCAACGGCTTTGGGTCTATATTTTTCTCATGGTTGTGCTATATTGCATGCATGGAATTTCTTGTGGTTTGTCTACCAACCTACGGTTTGGAGTTGGGAGGGATATTGGGGGATGAGGTTCTTTAGCATTAGTATTGGTGGTGCCTTTCATTCTCTGTCTGACCTCCTTGGTTGTGTGTTATTGTTTGAGTGATATTCTTGGTGGTCCTTCAGTTAGTCTGTGGTTGGGTGGTGAATGGTTCTTTGGTGGTTGTGGGACTTTAGCTGTGTATATGGTGGTGACGTTTTTGTCCAGGAGGTGGCTTAATTCCATTGTATACACCAAGTATTTGTTTTTATGTCAACTCGAATTGATTGTTGGTACCCTTATAAGTTTGTGGTTTGGAGTTGGGAGGGATCGTCATGGCAGGGGTTACTAGTTTAATTATATTACTATGTTTGGTTGTAATAGATTTCATCATGGTTTCTCCCTGTGCCAGTCAACTCTTGTCCCTTAGCCCCTGCATTTTGTGGCGATCTCTTCCATTCAGTGGTCTACTTGGATAGTCTAAGACATGGTTTGAACTAGGGATTCCATTTGATTAGTTATCCATGCCACAACAAAGGGCTCATGTTATAAGGGGTGGCACTTACTATTAAGAGAAATCCCACCAAGGTCATACATGTATGCACCATCATATAAATGATTTTTCCTCCCATTATCGAGAACCCACACTAACCCATATATGGGAAGAAGGGGAAGCCTCTTCTCATAGGACCCCCCTCTCATACATTGAGGTATTGACTCACTGGGTTGATTGGATCCTGGACATGGGTCATACAAGGTTTTGATTCAACAAGTATATGTAGATGATGGATCTTTACTGGAAAATGAAGTTTCTATTGGGGTATAATTTATTGCACCATTATGAAACTCACATGGACATTCTCCATTATTTGGAACACCCACACGGGAAATTGAGGGATATATATCGAAGGATGGAGAAGATTGAGCAACATATCAACATTCCTCCACCGATAAGAATAACTTCAGAGGATCTAAAAGAACCCATCCAAGTTGCAAGCTTGGACTCGGACCCCTTAGCGTGCTTGTGATATGGGTATGGTTTTGATTTCCTTTGTTATGTTACTCTTGTACAAGACCAGTTAGGTCAATGTCTCAGTTTTATTTTGGATATTTTTGTCTGTTTTAGCTCTCATTTGTCTCTCTCCTCCTTAATGAAAGTTTATTTATAGTTATGGTTTTGTCTCCCATGCGAGAGATTGAATTGAATTTTGTGACCTTCTATGTAAATTCTAGTTTTTATAGTTAACACAATTCACTCTACAAAAAATATAATTAATTCTAATAATAATATTTTTTTATTTATAGTCCCAATGGGAAACTTAAATGATGACCGAATTAATGTGAAATCTGTGAAAACTGAGAGATCCAAGGTTCAAATCCTTTGGTTGTGACTCGATTTACAGAAAATAGGACAGGTTTTAGACCCTAGATATTTACTAATAGTTACGCGTCAGACAAGCTCTTGGGTTCCTCTGGGATACAAAAAAATATATTATTAATAATATTTTAAGTTATTCTACATCTAAATAATTAAAACACATTAACATATTCCAACTACATCACATTTTTAGTAGTTGTTTAATGTTTAGAATAAGACACAACATTTTTTAAACCATACTTACACCACCTCAAAACATCATTTTATTGATTTATCAATTTTTAAGGTTTCTGGTACAATTCTCTACTTCATAAACAACTTTTCAAATTAGTTAACAAATTTTTCTCACACTTCAACAAAGATTAACAAATATTGTGTTTTCTCCTTAACTTTTAAATTTAAATAAGCAACAAATATTTCATTATCAAATTACAATTAATTAGAAGCTTTACCTCTAACCACATCAATATTATCAAATCAACAAATTTCCTACTCATCAAATACATAATTCTTTGTTATAACTTGGAAAAAAAAAGTTACATCACATCACCTTCACATTCTCCCAACTAAATAAAACTTTGCATATTGAGATTAACAAGATTTGTTCACTTAATAAAATGTAAAATTAATAAGAATTTTTTTTAACTTATAAAGTGTAGATTAGTTGGTTTGTGTAGAGTTTGGTTATATTAGGTCACATATTAATATCTCACATAAGAGATTAAGAGTGAAAGTTAATTGTAGGTAATAAAATATTTCCTGTAAAAATAGGGAGACTCAATTAAACCTTACAGAATTTTATAGCAATTAAAATTAATTTAATAATAACTATGATATTTATAAAAAAAAGAAAAAAAACCAAGTAAATAAGTGTAATATGCAGCATTGTTGCTTAGTACATTTTTCTTATGCAAAAAGTAATTGATAGCAGAAGTTATTCTTAATTATTAAAGATTTTGATTCACACGGTTTCATTTTGTAGACGACATTATAATAGTTTAGATCTTCTTCAACTTTTGAATTAGGTTTCTACTTCAGGATATTAAAACATATTTTCAAAATATTAAAACAAATAGAATTTTTAAAGTTTTTAAGTAGGCACTGGCAACAATGATGGCAGCAGCTCGGACCAGGATGTTGAAGGCAATTCGGACCAGCCCAAGTAGCTTGACGCCTCTGCGGCTAACCTCGGCATCCTAGCTTTGCCACGTCCTCAACCCTTTGGCCACACGTTGAGCAAGGAGACGGAGGATGGGGGTTACGTGTGCAAAATCATGGAAGAGGTTCCAACCTTCAGCAATCAGAATGCAGGTTCTCCTTAGACCCAGTTTCTTCTTTCTTATCGGCATGCTCGTGTTTAGGAATTGTCTTCCTTGGGATATATGTTTTGCTTTGAAAACTAAATCTGCTGGTTTCCCACTTTGGGCAGCAGCCACTCTTTGGTTTCTAAGGACTAGTTTCCCCAACAGGGATAGTCCAACTCTTGATAGAAAACTCTTGAAACTTCCCTCTGGTTTGGACTTGTCCAATCCACAAGACGAGACTTATATCTTTTTGTTCTATATGACATAATAGAAGTAGATTAACTTAGAAAAAAAAAAGTTTTTAAGTAGGGAGAATTTTATAGTTGAATTCACAATGTTAAGATTCAAAAGCATTTAGTTAAAACAATGAAAATTCTATTTTGCATTAAAATCATTTATAACAAAAAATTCTAAAACAAATGGCATCAATTGGCTTTTGTTTGCTCTCTATATTCTTAAATAACTAATGCATCTACAAATACTTATAAGTATTTATCTTGCATTATTTGACAACTTGATATTTCAAGGTCTTATATGACTCCTATATAAGTTGTCCATAAAATCAAGCTAGTTATTAAAGGTAAGTAAAAATGTTTGAAAGAAAAACATTTAATATCATAAAATCAAGCTAGTTATTAAAGGTAGGTAAAAATGTTTGAAAGAAAAACATTATATAATATTAAAAGAACACATAATTAATTATAAAAAAGGCATGTTGACTTAAGGGCAGACCAAAGACCTATAAAAATTTATAATGACAGGGGATATTGTTTTTTCTTATCAATACATTATATTATTTTGAAACATGTTGTTAGCAAATGAATAGTTAAGTTTTATACATTTTATATTTATATGAAAAAAGCAATAGAAAAATATTTATAATTAAGAGACTTTAAGTTATTAATAGATTAGATAGGAAATAAACTTAAAATTGAGACTATAATATCAATTCCAATTAGAAATCAATTTATGAAGGTAAAAAACAATTTTGGTATATATATATATATATATATATATAAAATTCAGCTCAAATGTTCATCGTCATTCTAAAGAAGTTGTATTAATGTAGGGAGGGACTCAAATGCATCAAGGGTTTAGGAAAAATTTAGATTGCATTTTTTAAAATATCTCTATATTAACATAGGAAGCGATAAAATATCATAAATGTGTTTGTTGAAATTTTTTTTAGTTGTTGCAATAGTATTGGAGTCCAGTAGTAAGACTTAAAAGAAATTTTGTTAAAGATTTCCCATTATAATTTAAGATTATTTTATTTAAGTAGTGGCACAATAATTATAGATGTTTTTCTTATATTAAGTAGATTATATATATTATAAAAATGGATATATAGCGATTTATATTAAAATATCAAATATATATATATATATATATATATATATATATATATATATATATATATATATATATATATATATATATATATATATATATATATATATATAAACCACAAAAAATCATAAAATAAAAATATGATTGTTAAAAAATTTCAAAAACTTAAGTAAATTTTATAAATTATTTTCAAAAGAAACACATTAATTTATCTAGAAATTAAATCTTCATAAATATAGAGATTTGATGTGTGTATTGTTTTTCATCAGGTGACATATAGTGTTTGTTTTTTTTTTCATAAAGATTGAGATTTGATGTGTGCATTGTTTTTCATAAATATTGAGATTTGATGTGTGTATTATTATAACATTTAGTAAAATATAGAAATTTATTTATTTATTTATTTTTTATAAATAAATTCTATATCTGATAGATTTTATTTATAACCCCATAAAATTAATCATTTCCTCTATGTAAACCAATAAAAAAATAAAAATAAAAATTTCCAAAATAACTTTTAATTTTCAAAATATTTAATTTAATATTATTTTTTTCAAAATTTCAATAAATTTTATAAAACATTTTTAAAATTTTCAAAAACTAAATGAAAAACAAACCATTTTAACTATAAAATAATTACAATAAAATTTAACCCATTTAACTATAAAATGATTACCATATAACTTGTTGCCAGTATAATAATATACATTATCCGCTTTTGTGCGAATATTATATATATAGAGGAATGTATTCTTATTATTGATAAGGAAATAAATAATATGTATTATCAACATTTTGTACCAATTTCACATACATACATGTCATAGCACTAATTTTTGGAAAATGTTTGGAATTAATTTAATGAATATGAAATGGAATCCTTGTGTTAGCGATGGGACGATATATTTTAACATCTACTTGTTAATATCATATACATGTCATAACAGTGATTTTTGGAAAATGTTTGGAATTAATTCAATGAATATGAAATGGAATGCTGTTGTTAGGTATGGGAAATAAATGTTTATCGAAGATTTTTAACATCATACTTGTTAATGTGTTTCTAGACTATATATTAAATTAAAATAAAATAAGTATTCAAATTAATTTAAATGTTTTTATTTTCATTTAATTTTATTATATTATATAGAAAGAGATAAATTGTTATATATTTTTTATTATTAAAAATATATATATAATTTTTCTAAACATTGTTTTAAATGGTTTTCAATTAATAAAAATATGTTTTTGAGTTAAATTTATATTTATTATTTAATTAAATAAATACATTTTTAAAATATATATTATTAATACTTATATATATAAACGTGAAGTTTTTGTTAGTTTTGTTTGTAACTTGGTAATTTAAATTATTGGCAGAATAATATTTACTATCACTGAGTATAGTGTTTGAGTGTAGAATTATATCAAAATAGATAGAGTTTATGAATCTATAAGAATGAATATCCAAAAAACAAACATATTAGATCTTGCACACGCTAACAAAATGGCAAAGACTTACGAAAAATCCAAAGACTATCAAGACATTATAAACACTAATAAGAGGCAGAAGTACCCACTTCAATGGGAGTAATCTCATCTTTTTTTTGGATTCCTGGACCTGAGCCTAAAAATATGCTTGACTCTATTTGTGCTAATATGTTGTCCAAAGACTTCAACTTCAGTTGCATTTCATTTTGCACCAGTAGTATCTTGTTCTTAGGGTTGTTTCTCTTGAGAAGCACCTTGTCTAGGAGGGGTTTCATTTGTCAATACAATCAATTGTTGGCAACTAAAAGTTTTGGTTCCCATAGGTGTGCTTGATATCAGGAACTCAGGCTACCACCTTTGCATAGGCATTTGAGTATAAATGAAAATCTCGCTCTTGAGCCACTTCCTCTTATGTAGTACTAGGTTCTTATTGGATCTTTGGAGGAGTCTAGTGGTGAAATAACCAAGTTGGGGATTCAACTTGAAACGAGGCTTGAGATCCCTAACCATCATTGCCTTAAAAGCACTATGCTCTATGTTTGGTCATCATTGTTACACGGAGAAGGAAATAGAACAAGAGAGGAGATTAGAAAGCAACAAGACTAGGGATTTGAAGAAAAGGAAAACACTGCAAGACATGAGAGAATAATAGGTGGCTCACTAACCCAATGAAAATCCTATATCAGAGCCAATCATGCAACTGTAAGATGAGAAGGAAAAAACAAAGCTCACTTACTAGAAAGTCCTTAAGGAAAGGCAAGGAGATGGAGAATGCTTTATCGCAGGAGGAGAATAGTTGAAGGGACGAGGGTTCCATCATTATTCAAAGTAGGAGACAACTTAGAATCAACCGGGACCAATCGGATGCAGAGATGGAACTCCAGACTTGCATAGGGAGAAATTCCCCAAGTGAAATGGTTTTCATATTTTGTGCATGGTAAAGTGATAACATTGATAACATGTACATGCTTATGAATGTACAACAGTGCTTATGAATGAGCAGTAGTGAGGCATGTCGATCTATTTCACTGCTTGAGGTGACGATGGCTTGGACCCTCTCATCCCAATCTCGCATCCCTTATCACCCCATACGAGGAGGAGGAAACTACATCTGCCAAAGTGATATAGTCCTATTTTAGATGTGAGTCTAGAAGATCAACTCAAGGACTATAAAGTTGAAAAGTAACAACAAAACACCATTAATTTACTAGAGTATTTTTTATTTAATTTCCATTTATGCAAACAAAAGAGGTGATTACAGTAGGAATATCTAGAAGGAGGACTAAAATTCAATCCAAACATCTTTCCATGTGCTAGCTATTAGAGATTTTGCTTAGGTTTGTGCCATGAATGATTTTCTTAACTAGAGATATTACTATTTAAGAATCCCATTCAATTAATAGCTTAGAGAAGTTCTCTTTTATGGCTTGCTGGAGAGAAAATTCCAAAGCACAAAGCTCAATTGCATTGTTACTATTGAACCCAGAGGATCAACATAGATACAAATGGCAGTACCTTGATAATCTTTGAAAACTCCTCCATATCTAGTTTCCCCTTAATTACCTTTATAAGTGCCATCAAAATTAAGTTTGACAAAACCTAAAGGAGGACAAGACAAAAGTTAGGAAATGTGGGAAGAGTATGGTTGGGAAAACTAGAGGGACCAGAGAGTCCAGTAACAGCTAAAAAATGACCCATTCCAATTTTATAGGCTTCCAATCACTAACTAACCGAGGATGAAGTAGAATTGTTTCTAGAATGCATAATAGGATTCACTTCCATATTGAATTCAAAAAAGAACTTTGGCTGTGAAATATGTGATGATTATGCCTCTTCCAAACTTCCCACAAGATGAATCCTGGAAGGAGGCTCCAATCTCTGCTTAGAATGAGATTACGAAATGCTATAGATCTCCACTTTTCCATCGTATTAAAAATGCTACTTTTGTTTGGGTAAGACTATCAGAAAAGGGCAGCTCCACTTGGGTCCCAAGAGACTGAAGAAGGGGAAGGTATTGAAGAGATTCTTTGAATCTTTTGAACTGAGATGACATAGATGGAAAAAGGAGGGAGCTTCAAAACCTCATGTGGTTAGCTTGTCTTGGGTTAGAGTTTTCCTTCTAGCTAGTAGCCCAAGAAGTGAGAGACCTTAGGCCATAATTTTTTCTTCTAAATCTTCTACCAAATTTCCTATTTGTATATATGAGCATGTCCTACTTCTAATTAATAAGATTATTACACGATGAGTGTTCCCTTAGGATAATATCCCCATCAGATTTTATCTTGTTCTTTTGATTTATATGTTTCTCTACTACAAGGAATCCCAAAAGGTTTTCTAGTCAACAATTTTAAGCATTGATAACAAAGATTCTTTTGGTAGCCAGTTCCACCATTGAGCTTCCTGAGATGTCCCTTACTAGTAATCAATTATGGTTTGTTGGTTCCAATATAACATAATGTCATGAAGATCCTAGAGGGATTCTTGAACATTGAATTTGGGGAATTGATGATAAGTGTCATCCCAAAAGAGTGCATTCCTTCCATTTCTGACCTCTCAAAAACAATGGTCTTGGATGAGATGTTTGTTATTCTTGGCAAGATTCCAAATAGAGAAGCATGGATCAGAATGTTGCCTAGTGAGATCCCATTGGATATGTTAACCCGTTGCCAGGGGGTGTTGTTGTCATATTTTATGTATCGTATTTGTCTCCTTAACTCATTTCCCTCTTAAATTCAATGCCACCATGTCTTGGTGCCTAAACATGTGCTAAGAGTTTCCAAATCTTGTAAGCCAAGGCCCCTCCTAAATCTTAGGTAAGCAAAGCTTGTCCCATGAGACTAAGGACCATTTTCTTTCTCTCAAAGCACCACCCCATAAGGTGGAGCACTGAAGAATATGAAAAAACTTAAAAATTCTTTTAGCAACCATTAGAGCAAAGAGAATATAGATGGAAAGATCCCAAAGAACCAATTTCAAAAGCACTAGTTGACCTGTGATGTTAAGAGAATGAAACATCCAATTGTTAAGATTTTTGGTTGTCTTTGTAAGCATATGAGAAATATGACCTTGAACTGTTAGAGGGGTGTTAAAGAATAGAATTTGAGATTCCACATGGTTGATCGAGATGCCCAAGGCCTCCATGAAGTCATTCGACACTTGCGAATGCAAAGGCTTCACAAACTATAGGGATACCCATTAACAATACGTCATCCATGAATTGCTGACGCGAAATCGGAAAATCTTCTCTAAAAAGACAAAGGATTTTAAACTATTATTTTCAAATTTTAATTTATAAAATACTCAGTGAATTATATAAATTTTAATTTATCAAATATTCAATCATTTTAAAAGATATTTAATTTCTCTCTTAACATATAAATATTATATTTGTTAACAAAGTTAAAAAAATATAAATCAAGATAATATATAATATTATTAAACCAAAATCAATAAGACAATAAAATGAATAATATGAATAATAATTATAAATATAATCTAACCTCGAGTGTTAGCTTAATTGGTCGAGTCCTCTTCATTAAAGAACATTTGTTATTGAGAGGTTATGGGTTCAATTCTCTGGACACTCTTAGGGTCAGGCTCTGTGGTTGAACTGGCAAGAAATGATCCCTTCAAATAAATCTGCCTAATGCAAATATTTTGTGGGCATAGCTCTGTGAAATCCATAAACTATATAAAACAAAACTAATAAATTAAATATAAATATAATTGATTCCATTAATAATAACTTCTCGTCAAAAATATTTTAAATTATTCTACAACATCATAATTAAAACACATTAACATATTCCAACTCCATTGTAAATTGATAATTATTTAATATCTTAAATACATACAACATTTTTAAAACCATACACACATACATAGTCTCAAAGTATTATTCTATTGAAATAGACATTTAGGAGTCTTTATAAAATTTTAAATTTGTTATACAACTCTCTACTCCATATAACAACTCTTCAAATTACTTAACATTTCTTTCTCACACTTTAAAAACTATAATTTGTTCAAAGGAAAAATATTCCAATATCAAATCATATTTCACTCAAATCTTTACCTCTAATCACATTAGTCAATTATTAAATAAACGAATTTCCCACCCACCAAATGCATAATTCTTTGTTATAACTTTCAATATTACAGACAAAGAAGGCACAACTTATGTAGCATCACTAAGATACATCTAATTGTTTTTTTTCGAGAGTTCTCCAACCTAACATTCACATTCCACCCTCATGTCAACCATTATGTTTGTCACATGGTTTGAACCCATACCAAATAAAAGTGGGTTAGTACAACTACCCAATAATACACCCTCAATTCAAGGGCTATGCATTTATAATAGCTTACAAAAGTGGGTTAGCACAACAACCCAGGACCAGATTCCAAAAACTAGGAAGGAAATAGCTCTTAATTTGTTAAACTCTACGTGGCAAGGAGGTAGACTTTGGTGACTAGCCTTTCTTTTTAATATTATGGCAAATTCTATATGTGTCTACATCATTTAAATGCATTTGGACTTGTGTGCAGATAATGTATTTAAGTCATTTAAATATTTTAATGGTAAGTGTTTTGTATCGTTGTCTTTATTGTCTTGTCATTTATGAATCCTACTCAAAATGGAGGGGACTATACAAAGGATAACAACCAAATAACTAAACAATAATGTATTTAAGTCATTTAAATATTTTAATGGTAAGTGTTTTGAATTGTTGTCTTTATTGTCTTGTCATTTATGAATCCTACTCAAAATGGAGGGGACTATATAAAGGATAACAACCAAATAAATAAATTGTAGTGCAAGTCAATATTCATATTAGGGTGTCAATAGGATAAGTTGGTTAATGATGAGCACGTGGGAAGGTACTATACAAAGGATAACAACTAAATAACTAAAATTCATATTTTTATTAGGGTATCAATAAGATAAGTTGTGTAGGTGAAGGTACTATACAAAGGATAGCAACTAAATAACTAAAATTCATATTTTTATTAGGGTATCAATAAGATAAGTTGTGTAGGTGAGATTTTTTATATTATTTTACTAAGTTGGTTTTTATATATTTTTATAAAAAATAATTTAATCTCTAATTGATAATAAAGATATGATTAGCATGTTATTAATGAGAGGTTATGGGTCAATTCTCTTTAACACTCTCAAGGTTAGGTTTTGTTAATAAATTGGCGGGTTGTGATCCCTTTGGGTTGATTTGTCTCGATATTTTCTTAGAAAAAAATAAAATAAAATAAGGATAACTATTATTAGTTATTATTTTCATAATTAGGTTGATCTTATGTTAAGGCTAGTCTCCATGTTGGATGGAAAAATGATTTACTTGCTAGTGGGATATTATCACTAGGATTGTGCAAAGTTTGATTGAGCTTGGACGCCCCTTGGGATAATTTAATTCCCCTTAAACAATGACTTCCATCCTCAACCCCTCCTAGTGAGGTTTGAAACTAAAACTTGGTGGGAACCTAACCCCACACAAATTAATTGGTTTATACCTCATGGCTAAGTACCGTTAGTTAGTATTTATGAATTTGGGTTGTCTCATCATTATTATTTAAGGAAAATCAAGACATGATATGAATTGTTAGTCATTCTTAGGGGGGGGGGGACTTCTTTTCTTGCTAAAGGCTTCTAAGTCTATGTTTAAAAAAGACTATTTTTTAGCTAATTACAAGTATTTTTAGGTCTTCATCCAAAACCAAAAGATTATTTTGGCCAATATTTGCAATAAAGCTAGTGACCTTTATGGAATATTTGTAGGAAAACCAGTGACTTTTATAATCATCGCTAAGACTATTCCAATAAGGTCATGTACTTTGTGATAATATTTAGCCTTAATCTTATATGTAAAATCAAATGGGATCTCTAATAATTACAATTTAATATTTGTCTCATAAATACTTTTAATTGAATATATATTAATATAAAGCTTATAATTATTATTTTGAGAATATATATATATATATATATATATATAAAGTGGAGAATTTTATTTAATTATAAAGTTTGAAGCTCACGCACACAAGAGTTATAGTTTTCATATCAAAAGGAGAGACTTCAATTTCCTAATTGGTATCATGATACTTGAATAGATAAGGAAGAGAGATTTTTTAGTCTAAAAGAGCCAAAATTCATCGAACTAACTAGGTATATATGGACTAAATGGCCTTGATAGCCATGAGAAACACAATATGAGTCCCTTGTCATGTATATTCATAACAAAAATGTATGCAGACAAAAGTTGATTACTTGAATTGTGAGCGTTGAGGAGTTAGCAAGTTTTGGGTAGATGCGGGTTGGTCTCTAAGTGTTTGAGGAAATTCTAAAGAAATTGGAGAGCCAAAGAGGGGATGATTTGTAGAAGAATTTTGCTATACTGAAGAGGATACATCAACCTTTGAACCAAGACGGAGGGCATTCTGAGCATTTATAAGTTTAAGCATTATTGATTCCAATAAACCAACACATTGCTTCAAGTGGAGATGTGCAAATAGCCAAATTACTCCATTGAGGCTTCCCACACCGCTAGTCACCTCAAAAGCCTCAATCCTCTAAGAAATTAATGAAAGTTTGGAGTGGATTTCTTCCAAGGTGTCACCGTTGTCGAAGTTGAGAATGGATGTGTCATAACTCATTAAAATCCATTGATTCTAACCAATGTAGCCAAGATAATACTGAGAGAAGAGAGGGAACTGGGTCATAAATCCTAGCAGAAGCAAAAAACAGATAAATTGGCATTAGCTTGAGAAAGGGTCTTAGTAGTGAACCATCAACGTAAAAGACAATTAAACATTTCCAAGGGACGATGTTCAGAGAAATCTTGCCTATGTTGCACATGACAATGCAGGGTAGTTTGTTTCTCATGGTGTTGTGGGAGAATGTCATGAGTGCCAAGGGAGTGAGGGTGTGTTGTTACGTGTGCCTCCTATGCAAATTTAATACATTTTTTTTCCTTTTGATCGATCCTTTTTTGTTGACACCTATGGCTTTAATCTTGTCATGGAATTGGGATGATGCCACATTGGGCATTAAAAAGAAAGGACCCTTTTGTTCCAAGGTGTATAGTTGCATTAGCTAGAGGGTTCGCCAATTTTTTTTTATTTTTCTTTGAATGTGGAACCATTTTATAAACACTCCATCGAAGTGGATAAGTATCTAATTTGAGTGAGGACAACTTCCATTTAGAGGTCCTTAGCATGGTTATTTTTTGCGTATGGTGAATGAGGATCGTCAAATCGCCAAATATAGTGAGATGGTGAGGTTTAAAAGAGCGAGAGATGAGTTTGTGTTAATAGAGATCATAGGCCTTAGCAAGATTGTTAGACATGACCCCTAATTTCCAATAAAAATTTTCCTTCTAGAGTTCATCCTGGGTGGAAGATTGTCCCCTGCCCCTCCCCTTCTTTTGAGAATAAATGCTATTACAATAACAAAAATTTCAAATCCAATAGAATATAACGATCGATTAAGTCAATTTAAAATTTTAGCTATAACATTAGACATCTACTGGAACCTCAATTTTCTCTTAGAAAGAGTGCTTGTAGATGAAAATGAGCTCAAGGGCAATGTCATCTTGTCTCTGAATCAAATGTAATGACTTATTTTGTCCATGGATCATATGATTGCAATAACTTAATGAAAAATGGGACCTCCTTCTTGATTCAAATTTGTGCAGGAACGAAATGAAATATAGTTTAAATAGAAATGTAGAGCTACAACAAAAAATGAACTCCAATTAATTAATAACAAATACTAAAAATTGTTTACATGAAGAATGTAGACAAACTAGCTTGGGCGATGGTAGTTTATCTCTAAGAAGAGATGTGATGGCTACATGCCTTTTGAACTATGTTACATTTAGGCTTTGAGCCCTTTTTATTATTGAGAAATAATAGAAAACCCTAAACATCCAAAAATCTAACCCTAGGAGATGAAGTGCCAAAAGTTTGTGGGCCCCACTGGGGTTAGTTGGTACATCAACTTCGTAGGATCGTAACTTTGGCATACGATATTTTTTTGACATGTGCAATACCTAGTTAGAAATATCTATCCGAGGACAAAAAATTTCAACTACAAAATTTTGTTGTAGGTTATGGGTCTACCCATTTTCCAAAAAAATTTCATTTAGGTCCTCAAAACGGCTCTGGAAATTTAGGACCTGAAAAATTTTCAAAAATAGTAAATTGTGCTACAATAAAGGAAACTCAACGAAACAATGTTGGGGAGTCCAAGTGGAATAAGTGGGTGGCCACCAATGTCCACTTAGATCAATCCTCCCCACTATGAAGCAACGGTCCCCATTGCGTTGAGTGCCTCCACGGGATGGGGAAACTTTTGCTAATATTGATCCCTAGCGAGACACTTGTCGTGGTGCAAGATTTGCCCAACTTTGATAACTTGATACAATTGGATCCTGTGTTTGCGAGTGTTCTTGATCAATGTGTCCATGGTCTGATCAATTGTGGCTTGTTCAATGCAGTTTGGGTTGAGCTTTGTTGGTGTCAGCTCCTTAGCAATGTCAGATGTGTTCAACAATGGTGGAAAGTATGGTCGAAGGCGGTCCACATTGAATACGAGGTGCAAGCCAAGGAATGGATAGATATTGAGCTCGACATCATTTTCTCACGTAACCTTGGTAGTTATGTAAGGCTCATATCAGCGTGGTTGAAGCTTTCGATGGGATCCAGAAAGGCGTTCTTTCTACATATGTAACCAAAATTTGTCACCCACCTAAAACTTATGTGGCACCCGACGTTGATCATGTCATTGTTTGTACTTGGCATTGGCTTTATCCAAGATGTTGTGAACCTACTAGTGGATGTGTTGAATGCGCTCAATAAAACTAGTGGATTTATCAAGTTTGGACTGAACATGGGCAGATTGTTCCTGTGTAGTTTCAAAATACAATGCAACATTAAAGGGATATAATGGTTGAAATCCCAAGCCCACTCGAAATGGGTTATGTCTAGTTGAGCTATGGAGATTTATGTTATAGATTTGTTGCACATAGGGAAGACTCTCATCCCATGTTCGCATATTCGTAGAGTTTTACATGAGTAGTATGTAAACAATCATTCTGTTGATGACCTTTCATTGATTATTAGTCTGGGGGTGGAATGCAGTCGACTTGGTGACTTTGTTTTCCAACAATGACTAGAGGCTTCACCAAAATGCACTTAGGAGTCTACTATCCCGATTTGATATCATGGTTTGTGCGACCTTGAAATGTACCCATGCTCGTTCAAAGAAGAGTTTGGCAGTGGATTTTGTTGTGATACTCTTCTTGGAGGCAACCAATATGGTCATCGTGGAAAATCTATCAATGAACACAAATACACAGACATTACCATGCTTGGTAGAAGGAAGGCCAAACACATATTCCATGGATATGGATTCCCAGGGTTGGATAGGAGTAGGTAGAGGAGTATAAAATCCTTGTTTCTTAATGGTTGGCTTGATGATGGCATAGGTAGTGTAGGATTTTATATATTTTCTGACATCCTGTCACAAACTTAGCCAATCAAAATACTTCTGTAGTGTTGCCACTGTCTTCTCTACACCAGAATGACATGTGACCCAATTGTAGTGTGCCTCCTAAATCATCTTGCGTGATCGCTTGAAGGAACACAAAGGTGTCCCAGGTGGCATAAAAATGTGTCCTGGAGGTGAAAGTTTGGAAATTTTTTATCATCCATCAGCATCTGGTATGCGGCGAAAAATTTTGGATCATTTTTGTAAATTTGTGGCCATATAGAAGTATTATGCCCATAAGAGTCAAGCATGGTGGTTAGCGCCACAACCAATGGCCGATTGAGGCAATCTGTAACATTATTGGTGCTTCCCTTCTCATAGTTAATCTTTAGATGAAATTGTTGTAGATATGTGGACCATTTCTAATGGCGGTCGTTCTGCAACTTCTTGTGTCTATATAAACTGGATAGGTTGGTGATTTGTTTGGATGATCATCTCCTTCCCCAAAATGTAATGTTTCCACTACCGGTAAGCCTGCACGATGGAATACATCTCTTTATCTTAAATGGGATATTTTCGAATTCTATCAGAGATTGTCTCATTGTAATATACCAATGGATGCCCTTACTAGGTGAGGAACACACCAATAGCATAGTTAGAGGCATATGTTTCAATTTCAAATGATTGTTGTAGGTATGGCGATGTGACCACTGGTTCAGATTGAAGGCAGTGCTTCATCTCAAAAAATGACTTTTGTTCGGACTCAAACCAAAAAAAATTTTCTTTCACTCTGCCCTTGGTAACTTGACTCAAAGGCTAAGTGATATGAGAGAATCCCAACATGAACCTTTTATAAAATTGACAAGGCCGAGGAAGTTTCAAAGGTTTGTTAGAGTGGTTGAGGTTTTCCAATCCCAAATGACTTGTATCTTAGTTGAATCCACATGCACACCTTGCTCATCAATGATGTAACCCATATATTGGACTTGTTTCATGCCAAGGGTGCATTTCTCCAAGTTGGCACAAATATTATTTTCCATAGGGTTTGAAGGACATATCGAATTTGTTGCAGGAGTTCTTCCTAACTCTTGTTGAAGATGAGTATGTCATCCAGATATACAACCATGAATGAGTTGCTGAAGGGACACAAGATGTATCCATCAACCTCATAAAATTTGCAGGGGAATTTGCCAACCCGAAGGGCATGACCAACCATTCAAAAAGTGCCTCCTTGGATTTGAAGGCGATTTTCCATACATCTATGGGTTTCATTAGAACTCAATGATAGTCAAACTTCAAATCAATATTGTTGAAGTACTTAGCCCCCTTTATTTGGTCAAGAGGGTCATCAATATGTGGGATTGGATACCTATTCTTGACAATGATTTTATTTAGTACCCAATAATCAATGCAAATTTTCCAGGTCCCATCCTTCTTGTGTGCGAGGACAAATTAGCCCCCACAAGGTGAGGAACTTGGTTGGATGTGCTCTTTTTATAGAAACTCCTAGATTTTCCGCTTTCTTTCTTCCTTTTCCAGAAGAGAGTGACAGGATATCATCCCATTGGGTAGAGGTGCCCCGCGAGTTAGATCGATCGAATGCTTGACCTTACAGTGCAAAGGTACCTTTATGGGTGAGGAGAAGATTTCCCTATATTCTTCCATGACCTTATGCACCTACTTCTTCTGCATGGAGGAACCCTTCCTGGGGGCCGTGGATGTGGCCAAGATCTTCCCCTTACTTTGAGAGTGAATCAGAAAGAAAAAAAACTTCATGGTCTGGGAGATTATCTTACTACATTTCTTAGCATAGATCAAAGAAATGGTAGTAAGTGAAACTACCTCTGGTATCCTGTAGAGCTTACTGCCCAAAGTAATAATAAAAATGCAAGATATAGACTCATACATAACATGATTCTTTCACAATTACAATTGACCTAATAATACATCACGAATATCAAAGGAAGCAACATCACACATTACCTCATCAGTGAAGGGATTGATTTTATAGGGCAGGAGGAATTATTGGCTGAGATGAAGATCTTGCCCTTGGTGGAGCCATTCGATGGTGTATGGATGCGGGTGTGGTGTCATCGGTAGTCCCCACCACTTCACGACCTCAACTGAGATTAGGTTCTTTTGGCTTACACTATCGAAAATGAACTTTAGTGGAGAACCCTTGACCCACATTTGTGAGTGGAAGATACACCCCCCTCCTTTAGATCTTCGAGATCCATCTTTTGGACCTTGGTGGTGGCAACTATGGTGTTGGTATTTGCATTGATAATCTTCTTACCCTTGTTGTTCCCCTTTTTGGATTCCAACTCAGAGTCCGAACATGCATATGACTCTGAAGATTTCAGTTAAGCCACCAATGATTACCTTGGCACGAAACTCATTTTTGTTATGATTGGGGATCTTTTGGAACTCACACCACTTTCTTGTGTCCTTATTTACCTTCATGGTGATGTTCTTTTCTTGTGACTTCGATGGATTTTCTCGAGTCACTCTTTTCAAAATTGTAACTAGGTTTAGTATTCATTATCATGTAATAGTAATCATGGCATTGTATATCCCTTATAAAGAAATAAAAAGAAGGAAAGAAGAATTATATTTTATTTTTGGAGTATGGGTTTCATACTCAAGTTTGAGTCAAAAGCATGTTCTTTGTGCTTTTAGGTATTCCAGGTATTTCTAGGATAAAGAATAATATTGGTCATGTGCCATAGTCCCATTTGGAATCATTGTAATGGAGAAAAATATTTATTTTATCATATAAAATCCATGGATAATCCCAAGACCAAGTTGAAACAAGAGTAAGGACAATTCAGCCTAAGGGAGGGCTATTCGACCCTCAAGAAAGGTTATAAATAGAAGGGATCTCTAACTTATTTGGACACACAACATAAGCAAGTTCAATTTGAAATAGCAAAGAGGAAGAAGAGTAGCTTGAGGACGAAGAAGAGGAGAAGAAACAAAAGTTTTTCAAGGATTATCTTTCTATATGTCTCGCTAGGGTTTGTGTAGTTTATAGCTACAAAAGAATGAAATTGTAGGGCAGTTCCTAAGGGTCGAAATTGCAGGGCTGAAATTATATTGCTAGTGTCGAAGTTACATTGGTTGGGTTGCAGTATCAAAGTTTTGGAAGCTATTCAAAAGCAGGTCTTGTTAGGGGATAACTTGGGTCTTATATGGTTTATTGGCTTAGGTATTTGGGTCTTGGAAGTCTATTTTGTAAGCATATTCTAAAGAAGAAGGGAAGGATTTTCTGGGTTTTCCCCTTGGAGGGGTTTTTGCTAATTTTGGACAACTAGGTCCAAACTCCATGTTGTGATGCTTAGATGAAGATACCAATATTTTTATTGGGTTCCTCTTTCGGAGAGGTGCAAGATTGATCTAAATATCATCTTGATTCGATGAGTAGAACATTTATTTTGAATTTATTTTTAATCTATTCAAAATATGTGCAGGTCGGCCATAAGGTTTTGTGCCCCAGCAGATGTGTCACACACCCTCAATGATGGATATAAATAAGGTCAATGTTGGATGAAATTTTACTCATCTCATCCTCAGACATTCTCTCTCCTCATCTGATTGGTTCGATCACTTGGAGTCTCTTCTCTCTCCACACGTGGGAAATCTGGCAGCAACACTTTTCTGTTTTTTGGTCTAGGGTTTCTGCAGGAAACTTTGACTAGCGTTGAATTTGGTCAACGCAAGTTCAAATCGACCCAAAACTCTCCCAAAATCTCGATTTCCCTAATCCGCATTTTCTAGCACTATTTCCGAGGAAAAATGTTGACTTTGAATTTTCAGTGTTGACCTAGCTACTATTGCTGTTTGCGTTGACCACTGATTGACACCATTGGCTTTTGGGTTGAATTTTGAGTTGGCTGTTTCGTTTTCCTAGAGGGTTGTGTGAAATTGCTGGTTGACTGACCAAATTGAGACTTTGCAGGTTGAAGCATCCTGTTAACTGCCATAACGCACCAACACAATTATATATTTTTGGCTTGTCTTTTGTCGATCTACTGGTATGTTCTATCGACATTTTACTTTATTGCTCATGTGATTGCTGTCTGATATTGAAGTGAAAGTAAAGTTGCATCAAGCATAGAACATCTACATAAATTTACATGGTATCAGAGGTGAGGTGAAGACAAAGCCCTAATTTGTAGCAATCACCGAAGAAGAGGATGGGTTCCTCAAACTACAATGGCTTCAAGGCTAATGAAAAATTGAATGGGAAGGATGACTTCCATGCTTGGAAGATGACATTGGATCTTATGTTGGAAGACCAAGATTCATGGATTATGTGTAGGGTAAAATCCAAGAGCCTCCATCCACTGCAACTGCTACCGCCAAAACAAAGTATAAGAAGGGGGAGATCAAAGCAAAGCTGATGATTAGGGACTAAATTCACAAGAGTCTGGTTGCCTACATCTCTGAGCTGGGCACATCCAAAGAGATGCATGATAAGCTGGTCCACATGTTCAAGGCCAACAATGCGAATCAAGTCCTATTCTTCAAGAATCAATTAAATAATCTGAAGAAAGGAATGGATGAGTCTATTCAATCATATTTTCTAAAGCTGACCGAGATCAGGAACAATCTGCTAGCTATTGGGGAGACAATAGCTGATCGAGAGATGGTACTCACTGCACTTGGAGGGCTCTCATCCGAATGGAATGTGTTCAATACTACCATTCTCAATAATAATGTGATACCTGACTTTAATGAAGTACTATCGAGATGCATTCAAGAAGAGACAAGAATGAAGGAATATGAAAATGAAGGAAATGCTGCCTACGCTGCTCATTCTAGAAAGAATAACTTTGGTGGTCCAAAGAACAAAGGAAGAGCAGGGGCCCAAGGAAATAAGGGCAAGTGTTACACTTGTCATAGTCCAGGTCACTATGCTAGAGAATGCCCTTTCAAGAAGGATTCTCCTGATAGTGATGACAAAAACAACAACCGAAGGAATGAAAATCAAAGGAACAACAGGTTCAAGGGAAAGAGGAGGGCTCCCTCCAGTGGAAATGGTCAACCTTTCAAAAGGTCAAGAAACTCCAGGTATGAGGAATCAAATTTTGTTGATAAAAGAAATGAATTCATTCTTGTATCTTCCCTCTCTGTTTCATCTCCACCCGACACTATGGATGTCTGGTTGATAGATAGTGGTGCCTCAAGGCACATCACTGGGTTCAAGGATACTAATCTGGAAATTATCCTTGGAGATAATTCCACATATCCCGTGAAAGGGACAGGGACTGTGACCCTTCACTTGTCTCAAGGTCAAGTCCTACGCTTGCAATATGTACTCTATCATACCTAATTTGAAGAATAACCTTGTGTCTATATCGGACACGGAAGACAAAGGTTTCAATGTGGCATTCATTGATGGGAAGGTGCGCATTTGGAAGAAGAGCTTCAAGGAAGCTATCACTATTGGGTCTAGAGTTGATACACTCTACCAGGTTGGAGGAAGTCCACTGGGAGCAATGACATGTGATGCTATCTGACAAACCGAGAATGGCATTGAATATGAGACAAACGATTTCAAGAACTTTTTCAGAGAAGCTGGCATCAAGAGGGAGACCACAAATGTCTATATTCCTAAGCATAATGGCATTATTGAATGAAATAATAGGACCATTGTGGAAGTTTCCCATGCCATGCTATGGAGGGTCTACCGAAGTTTCTGTGGGGAGAAGCTGCGAACACTGTTGTGTACATACAAAACCAATGCCTAGTATTTTTCTTTGGACTCTAAAACTCCCAAAGAGGTTTTCACTGGTAAGAAACCTGATGTCTCACATTTTAGAGTTTTTGGATGTCCTGTTTATTTTCATTTTCCGAAAGAAAAGAGGATCAAGTTGGATGCTTCTGGGAAGAAGGGAATGTTTGTGGGATACATTGAAACTTCGAAGGCCTATAGAGTCTATGTGCCTGGTCAAAGGGAAGTGGAGATATGCCATGATGTCCCTTTGATGAAGATGCTTCTCTGAGGAAAGTAGTCAATCTTCCGAGATCTGAGGAAGATAATGAAGCAAGGCCTGGAAATCAAGAAGAACCGAAGGATGAGACGATGCCCGACGTTGAAGGACCGATGGACCCGATTGATCCACCTCATTCACTGGGGAATAGACCATCATGGCTCAAGGACACCCTTGAGGATGCCGAAGGAAATATGGCCCCAAGGGGGACATTCTGTGAAAGCAAGAAGCCAAGTAGATACCAAGGGTATCTAGCAGCCATGAGTAGTATTTTACAATCTGAGCCTGGATCTTTTGAGGAAGCCGTAAAGCATCAATTCTGGAAGGATGCTATGCATGAAGAGTATGAGTCCATAATGAATAATGATGTATGGGATGTGGTTTCAACACTGGAGGACAAAGCAATTGTCACCTTGAAATGGCTCTACAAGATCAAGCATGGATATGATGGAAGTGCTGAAAAGTTCAAGGCAAGATTCGTTGCCCGTGGCTTCTCTCAAAAGGAAGGCATAGACAATGATGACATATTTTCACTTGTGGCCCGATATACCACCATTCGATCTATCATAGCCTTTCCTGATACGCAATGATGGAGTCTTCATCAGATGGATGTGAAGACCACATTTTTTCATGGTGCGATAAAGGAAGAGGCGCATGTAGAGAAACCTCTTGGGTTCGAAGTCCAGGATCGAGACACCCATGTCTGCAGGTTGAAAAAATCCCTCTATGGGCTAAAGAAAGCACCCATAGCTTAGTACGAGATGATAGATAACTACCTGATGAAGCTGGGCTTCACTCATAGTAATATTGATCTAAACCTTTACTTCAAGGTTGATAAAGAGAAGCCTCTCATTCTAGTGTTGTATGTGGAAGACATCTTCCTAACAGGTGCTGACCCTCTCATTCATCAGTGTAAGAGGGAGATAGCTGCTGAGTTCGAGATGAAGGACCTAGGACTGATGCACTACTTCCTAGGCCTGGAGGTCTGGCAGATACCTAGCGAGATTTTCCTATCTCAAGGAAAATACATTGTGAAGCTTCTCGAAAGATTTGGTATGGTGGAATGTAAGTACGTGTCGACACCGATGGAGCTCAAATTTAAGAAGTTGAGTCGCAGCACTGTTGGGCCCGTGTTAGCAAATCCTACTGAGTATCGTCAACTCGTAGGGGCCCTGATGTTCTTAGTGAACACCCGTCCAAACATATGTTTTGTAGTGAACACTTTGAGTCAACAGATGGTTGAGCCTCATCACACTCACTGGGTTGGTGACAAGAATCTTCTGAGATATATTTGGGGCACGATAAACCATAGGCTGAGATACACTATCGGGAGCATGGCACTCATTGGATATACTGATGCCAATTGGGCTGGAAGTGTGGTGGATCGTAAGAGCACATTGGGATGCTGCTTCACACTTGGTTCTGCTTCGATATCATGGATGAGCAAGAAGCATAAGTAGGTGGCTTTGAGCACCGCAGAGGCCGAATACATTGCAACGAGTATGGCCTGTTGTGAAGCAATCTGGTTGCAAAAGCTCTTCAGTGAGCTATTCGGGCATGTGTTAGATACCACCGTGATACTCTGTGATAAACAAAGTGGGATTCGGTTGTCCGCGAATCCCTTGTTCCACGATTGATCCAAGCATATTGATATCAGGTACAACTTTATCCTAGATATGGTACAACAAGGCGTCGTAAGGCTCGATCATATAGGAACTGATGAGCAGGTTGCGGATATTCTCACAAAGCCCCTGGGGAAGGTCAAGTTCCTAACCTTTTGTGAGAATCTTGGTATCGTGGAACGACCTTATTATAAGGGTCTTGTTGTACTATGAGCTCTAGGAGCTTTGGGGGGCTTTGGGGATAGCTTCTCGGAGCAATAAGCAACCATAGGGCTAGGCTTACCGAACCTTGTTGGTGTGCTTCTGCCCCACCATTGTGATGATAGAGTTTGTTCACCTCTCATTATCTGTGCCCCGTATGCATCATACCCATTGAGTTCAGGGCTCATGGGAAGTACCTCTCATTTGGCTAGTGAGGTGGGAAAAGCTAGAGACTAGTAGCAAAGACTGATGGACGCGTCAGAGATTTCCATACTCTCTATCTAGGATGGCACGGTCTAACCTTGATCTGGGATCAAGTCTAGTGATTTTTCAGACCTCCTATTGACTTTGGGTCAGATAAACCAACTTCGGATTGGTATGAGACTCTTTGTGAGTCCTATAGAGGTTTCAGACCTCTAGGTTGAATTTGTTAGTCAGAATGATGTCTTTGTGACTGACCCACCTCTGTTATGAAATAAAGAAGCCAACAAAGCAATTTACGGCGGGATGATGCACGATGTTTGGATTGCACAAGTGGATGGAGTCTCCCTAGTTGAGAGGGAGTGTTAATTTTGGACAACTAGGTCCAAACTCTATGTTGTGATGCTCAGATGAAGATACCAATATTTTATTTGGTTCCTCTTTCGGAGAGGTGCAAGATCGATCTAAAGATCATCTTGATCTGATGAACATAACATTTATTTTGAATTTATTTTTAATCTGTTCAAAATATGTGCAAGTCGGCCTTAAGGTTTTGTACCCTAGCAGAAGTGTCACACACCCTCAATGATGGATATAAATAAGGTCAACGTTGGAGGAAATTTTACTCATCTCATCCTCACACATTCTCTCTCCTCATCTGATTGGTTTGATCACTTGGAGTCTCTTCTCTCTCCACACGTGGGAAATCTAGCTGCAACACTTTTCTATTTTTCAGTCTAGGGTTTCTGCAGCTAACTTTGACTAGTTTTGAATTTGGTCAACGCAAGGTCAAATTGACTTGAAACTCTCCCAAAATCTTGATTTCCCTAGTCCGCATTTTCTGGCACTATTTTCCAGGCAAAATGTTGACTTTGACTTTTCAGCGTTGACCGTTGACTGCCAACATTGAATTTTGGGTTGAATTTTGAGTTGACTGTTTGGCTATCCTGGAGGGTTGTGTGAAATTGCTAGTTGGCTGAACATATTGAGACTTTGCTGGTTGAAGCATCCTGTTGACTGCCGTAATGCACCAACACAATTATATATTTCTGGCTTGTCTTTTTTCGATCTAGTGGTATGTTCTATCAACATTTTACTTTATTGTTCATGTGATTGCTCTCTAATATTCAAGTGAAAGTGAAGTTGCATCAAGCATATAACATCCACATAAATTTACAGTTTTTCCCTAGCTTGGAGCTTATACCTTGTTTACTCTATCTCTTTGTGATCTTCTTATTTTTGGTAATTGCTTGATGAACCTAATCAAAGAAGTAATAAAAGAACATCTAACCTCACAAGTAATCATCAATCTAAGGAAAATAAGCAATAATCATCAATTTTCCATATTTTAAAACATGGTATCAGAGCTAAGGTACGTGAAGGAGACTGAAGATCATAGGTTTCTTGGCATTGTGATTAGAGCTATGAAGAAGTGATTCAAATTTCTTGGAAATATTGATAACTATAGCAAGAACCACATATTGAGGATCATTTCCAAGCTTAAAAAGAATGCAATGGAAGAAAGTGTGGTCTTTACTTTATCTGGCACCTTTATGGACAATAATGTATGGGTTATTGATAGTGGTTCATCGAGACATATGACGGGAGAATGCAGTAATCGTTAGATTTTGTCAAAAGTAAATTCTTCTCATTCAATCGAACTTGGAGACAATAAAATATATCTAGCCAAAAGAATTGGGTCTACATCACTGGAGCTCGAATAAGGTGGAAACATTCACCTCAACAACATCTTATATGTTCCAGGTTTGAAGAAAATTTTACATTCTATTTTTTTTTAGAGGATAAGGATAATAGAGTTGATTTTGTTGATGGAAAGGTTTTGGTTTGGGATAAGGGCTCTAGTATTAATGAAGCAAGGGTGATTGGGGTTCGTGAGGGAACATTGTATAAAATTTATACACCTCTAGCTCAAGCCCTAGTTCATTTGGAAGTGAGTCCTTCCAAACTATGGCATAGAAGGTATGGACATCTTCATTATAATATGTTTCCATCTATGAGTCTAATGGTCAATGGAATCCCTAAAATAAAGGAAGATCGTGAAGGAGCCTATAAGGGATGTGCTCTAGGAAATCATGTAAAGAAACCATTTGCAAGTAGTGAAACCAAATCTAAATAAATTCTAGATCTCATACACGCATATGCATATGGACCTATGGAAGTTAAGTCTCTTAGTGGACATCAATGTTGTATAATCTTCATTGATGATTACTTTAGGAATACTTGGTTATACCTTCTCTAGAACAAGAATAAGGTATTCAAAAAGTTTCAAGAGTTAAAGAATGAAGTGGAAAATCTAACCGAGAGAACGATTAAAATTCTAAGGTCGGGTAATAGTGGAGAATACACTTCAAAAGAGTTAATAACTTTCTACAAGGAAGCATGAATCAAGAGGGAGCTCATTGTTCCCTATAATATTGACCATAATGGTGTGGAAGAAAGTAAGAACCATACTATTGAAGAATGTTTCAGAGCTATGCTGTACGATTAAGATATTCCTCAATTCCTATGGGGTGAGGCATGTATGACAATTGTTTACTTGCAGAATCGAAGTCCTCATAGGATCCTCAACAACATGACTCTGGAAGAAGCATTTACAGGAAAGAAGGCAAGAGCGGATCATATTCGTATATTTGGGTTCCCAAGATATATTCATGTACCTAATGATAAAATAAAGAAGTTAGATCGTACCAATTTAATGGGCATCTATGTTGGGTATAGTTATTCATCTAATAATACAAGCTCTACATCAAGGAGGATCATCGAATTAAGGTAATCATAGATGTCATATTTGATGAAAACATAGCTTACAAGAAATTGAAGGATGTTCCTATTGGCTATGATGAATATTAAGTTCCTATATTTGAGGTATCTCTAGGGAGAATGATGGTCAAGAACCGAGACCTACTCAAGAAGATGTTGAAGGTCCTTGTCAACCTATACAACAAGAATGGTTCCAGAAAATAGAAACAAGCCTCTTTGGTTAAAAACTACTCTTCAAGGGGTAGAAGGACATATAGAATTAGGGACATCAAGGGAAAGTACGAGACCAAAGAGGTATTCTAGATATGTTTCATACATGACAAAGTTGGTTGAGGCAAAACCTTCCTTCTATGAGGATGAAAATAAGCATCAAGAATGGAGGAGTGCTATCCAGGAAGAATACCAGTCCATAATGAAGAAAAATGTATGGGAAATTGTCCCTAGGCCAAGTGAAAAATAAATAGTCACTTCAAAATGGATTTATAAGATAAAGCATGTTGTAGATGGGAGCATCGATAAGTACAAAGAAAGTTTTATAGAAAGGGGCTTCTCACATAAATAAGGGATTGATTATGTTGAGAAATTTTCTCCCATAGCTAGGTATACAACAATAAGATCACTTGTGTCATTGGTTACTTCTATGGGATGGAGCATTCATCAAATGGATGTTAAAAAAACTTTCCTGAATGGAACCACTAATAAAGAAGTCTACATTGGGAAACCTATAGGATTTGAAATAAATCAGAGGGAAACTCATGTTTTCTTGTTAAAGAAAGCTCTATATGGCTTAAATCAAGCACCAAGAGCATGGTATGCAAGGATGGATGCATACCTCCTAGGACTTGGTTTTACCAAGAGTACTGAAAATCCAACTTGTATATCAAGGTGGTCCAAGAAGAACCAATTATTATACTCTTGTATGTAGATGATCTACCAGTCACTGGTGTGGATCGTCGAATCCAGGAATGCAAGAAGCAGTTAACAGTTGAGTTCGATATTAAGGATCTTGGAATTATCCATTATTATTTGGGACTAGAAGTATGTCAGAATCCGAGAGAGATATATCAACTTGGTCAAGGTAAATATGTGGTCAAGATTCTTAAGAATTTTGGCATGATGGATTGTAAGCCCATGATGACTCCTATGATTAAAAAAATAAAAATTTTGAGGAGTTCATAGTCTAGTCCGGTAGATCCAACTTGCTACAAAAAATTGATTTGGCCCTTGATGTTTATTGTGAATACCAGACCAGACATTTATTTTGTAGTAAATTTCCTTAATCAATTTGAAATGGAGCCAAAGCACGATCATTGGATTGTAGCTAATCATATATTAAGATACTTGTGTGAGACCATACATCGTTACCTCAAGTATACTGGGAATGAAATCCAACTCATGGGATATACAGATTCAAACTAGGGTGGTAGTGATTCATATGGAAGAAGCATGATAAGAGGATGTTTTAGGCTTGGATCTTCCATGGTTTCATGGATGAGAAGAAAGCGTGATACATATGATTTGAGCAATGTTTAAGCTGAATATGTTGTTGCAAGTGAAGTCTGCAGGGAAGAAGTTTGGCTCAGGAAGCTTTTGTCATACTTGTTTGAAGGATCGCTTAGCCCTATATGGATACATTGTGATAATCAAAGTTGCATAAAGTTGTTTGAATATCTAGTGTTTCATGCTAAGACAAAACATATAAATAACAAGTACCACTAAATCATAAGATTGGTACGAGATAGGGTCGTGTAGTTGCACTATCTACCTACAGATGAAAAGGTAGCTGACATATTGACTAAAGTGTTACAAAAAAAGAAGCTTGATTACATGAGAGGTAAGCTTGGTTTGGTGGGGATCACTTCCCTCATTAAGAGGGAGTGATATCAGATAGTTCTTGTCTCTATGGGTCAAGCACTGGACTAGGACTAACAACCGTAAGTCTTGGTGAAGGCCATAAAGTAAGAATGGAGTATGGAGGATTGGATAAGCATATAAGATGAAACTTCTTATGTATTGGAGAATCCATGGAAAGAAGTTGATGACCGAAGAGGACCAATATTATTTGAGGATCCAAGTATGGGAATACAAGATAAGAATAGTCCTAAAATGACATACCTTGTAGACATTCAGATGGGGTATGTACCTTAAGAGGTAGTGTGGCAGCTCACGTAAAGCCTTCCAGCATAATGCTCATAATTATATATGAGCTTGTTCAGTTAAGTCCTCAAGGGAAAATGTTGGTTATGATATAAAGGTGCTTGAAAAAAGATGGCTTATTAATCAGAGTATTCTTATAATAATGCTTCAAGATTGAGATTCCTTGTACCATGAATACCTCCCTATTTAAGAGGGAGTGTTTAAAATTGTAACTGGGTTTGGTCTTCATTATGATGTAATTTTAATAATAACATTGTATATTCTTTATAAAGAAAGAAAGAGAAATTATATTTTATTTCTGAAGTATGGATTTCATACTCAAGTTTGAGTCAAAAGAATGTTCTTCATGCTTGTAGGTCTTCTAGGTATTTCTAGGTGTTTCTAGGATAATGAATAATATGGGTCATGTGTCATAGTCCCATTTGGACTCATTGTAATGGAGAAAAATATGTATTTTATCATGTAAATTCCATGGATAAGCCCAATACCAGGTCGACCCAAGAGCGAGGACAAGTCATCCTAAGGGAGGGTTATTCGACCATCAAGAAAAGTATGAATAGAAGGGAGATCGACCTCATTTGGACACACAACATAAACAATTTCAATCTACAATAGCAAAGAGGAAAAAGAGTAGTTGAGCGATGAAGAAGAGGATTAGAAACCAAAGTTTTTTAGGGATTATCTTTCTCTCTATTTCACTAGGTTTTGTGTAGCTGCCAGCTACAAAAGGACAAAATTTTGGAGTAATTGCTGAGTGATGAAATTGCAAGGCCAAAATTCTATTGTTGGGGCCAAAGTTTCAGTACCGAACTTTTGGAAGTTGTCCAGAAACAAATCTTGCTGGGGGATGACTTGGGCCTTGGAGAGTTTATTGGCTTGGGCCTTTGGGTCTTGGAAGTATCTTTTGTAACTAGATTCAAAGAAGAACATATGCATATTTTGGGTTTTCCCCTTGGAGGGGTTTTGCCCTGGCTTGGAGCCTATATCTTGTGTACTCTGTATCTTTATGATCTTCTTGTTTTTGGTAATTTCTTGATGAACATAATAAAAGAAGTAATAAAAAAACATCTAACCTCACAATTAATTATCAAGCTAAGGAAAATAAGTAATAATCATCAAGTTTCCATATTTTCCAACACACCCCACCTTAGCTCAGTCATTTATTCTGCAGTTTGGGGGTGCCTTTTCCCTACTTCAAATTCGTAGATCCAAAGTATCACTTCTTCTCTTTAAATTTTTTCTCAATATTGATAACATATAGGTATGTGACACCAAGAGAGGAGATGTTTTGAAACTCCATCTCGTCCTATATGTATTTGTGTGGACAATCACAGTATTTGAGTACCAGATGCCTCTCAGAATCATTGACACCCAACTTTGTATGAAGGGTATGAAAAATATTTGTGAACTCTGACATGTCTTAGTCCCTTCCCTACTACAGCATGGTCCATTTTATGTACTTATCTTCATAGCTCCTGATAAGGTAAGATTGTTCCTTTGCGATGTCTCAGAAAGAATTCCAAGTATGTACAACTAAAAATAATGGGGGTTCCTTCTCGTCCCTTTGCTCACAATAGGTTTCCCACTAATCCTTGACATGGGGGTGGCTTTGAGGAGTGCAAAAGAATATTTTTCCTATCGAAAAAATTATGGACCAAAAAATATCCTTCCAGCGAATTTAACCATCTATCTACGACATTTTCATCTATCGTTCCTTCAAATATAGGAATCTCAAAGTTAGCTTCTGCCTTAAATTTCACCTCCAAATTTACTGCTGGATGAAGATGCTTCACCTAATAATACTCGTTGAAGGATATAGGAAAAGTTATTCATCGTCTTGTTCTTTTGTTGCTCGAGGGCCTCTTTGAAAAGCATTTTTAAAGGACATACCACTCCCTCATATTTATTTTCTTTTTCCATGGGAGGTTTTTAGGGTCGAAAAGGCTGGTCTTACAAGAGTTCAACTAGTTCAAGTCCTAACTCCTTATTCCCTGACCTCATTGGGGACATCCATAGAAAAATAGAGAAAGATCAGACCTCTCTGACACCGTTGATCATAATTTATGCAAGAACAAAATGAAATATAGATTTAAACATAAATTCAAAGCCACCATGAAAATTGAACTTCAATTAATTAATAACAAATATTGAAAATTGTTTACATGCAAAATGGAAACAAATTAGCTCGCGTGATGGTAGTTTATCTTTGAGAAGCGATGTGATGGCTACATGCAATCTAAATTGTGTTACAATGAGGCTTGAAGGCCTTTTTATTATTGAGAAATAATGGAAACCTCTAAGCATCCAAAAACCTAATAGGAGATGAAGAGCCAAAATTTTGTGGGCCCCATTGGGGTTAGTTGGTACATCAACTTCCAAGGGTCGTAACTTTGGCATACGATCTTCATTTGATGTGTGTGATACCTCATTAGAAAGATATATTTGAGGAAAACAACTCTCGATTGCAACCCTCACCATAGGTCATGGATCTGCCCATTTTCAAATAAAACATCTTTTAGGGCCTCAAAACAGCTCCAAAAGTTGACTCGAAAACTGCCAAAAATAGCAAATTGTGCTATAATTAAGAAAAATGAAAGAAACAATATGGGGGGTCCAAATGGAATAGGCAGGTGGCCACCAATATTCACCCAGATCACTCCTAATCCTGGCTACTCTCTTGGCAACAACAAGGAGCCCATCCATTTTAAAGTTACTGATTCGGAAAAATATGCATGCATGTATATCTGCCACTCTATTTTTAGTTTTCTTTTATGTTCTCTTGTGTTACTCTATGTAGAAGACCAACAATTGTGCTTGAAAAGACAATTCCCTTTTTTTGTTTTTAGAATCCAAAAAATACCTTTTCTCTTTTAATATTTTGAAACAATTAAAGTTTTATGTTTGGTCTATTTTCCCTAATGGTAGGCCGACATATATTTCCTATGCATGGAATGCATATTTTTTATATCATGCAATACAAAACATTGTCTCACCCCTAAAAAAAGGGTTAAAAAATAAATATAATAATGTATTGTTATAAGTGTTAATGTATATAATTAAAAAATATTATTATAATCTAAATAATTAAATAATGCGATTGCGTGTGTGTCAATTTGTTTCTCCAATGATTTCCCTAATGGTAGGCCAACAAAGACTTCCTAATTGACTTATTTTTAAGCAATATATTTATTTTTTTTGGTTGTGAAACATTTTGAAATGTAAATATTAATCATTAAAATAATAATAATCATTAGAATTTAATTAAAAATGGAAAATATAATAATTTTATATATGTGAAGGATATATTCATTATAATGTCGACCAAATCTTAGGAATGTGATTAATCCAAAAGACAATCTCATTATCATTATGGATCACAAAAGTTTAATATCTAGCAATATATTCACTATCTTAACTTAGTGGAAATTAATGTTGAAAGCATTATTATCATTAAAATAAGATTATATATATATATATAAAATCCAATTTTAAGGTCACAGCCAAGCCAGACACTAAATTGGTGTATGAAATTTGTGGGACAAGGGACCCACCTATGCGCAACGATTTGAATGCTACGTCTACAAAGGCATACACCTCTCTGGTTTTAAACCTGTGACCTCTTAGGAAGAAACATATGCTCTTAATCATTAGGCCCACTCGAGAAATTTGTATATATATATATATATATATATATATATATATATATATATATATATATATATATATATATATATATATATATATATATATATATATATATATTCTTTATAAATATGATATTTTTGTTATTCTTAGGCATTTGGAGATGCAAAGGCTGGTAAAATAATAATAATAATAAGGAGGAGGAGGTGGCTACATAATAGTTATTGCCTACTGCTTAGTTTGATTAATTAATAGTTTATTAATTTGTAGTAATTAAGAGTTAATAGTATTAATTTAATTTAGATAATTAGTATAATTAACATCTTCAAATTCACAACCAATAGCATTAGAGATAAATTCTAATAATTTTTTTTGCAAAATTAGGTAAATAATTTGTAAAGTTCCACTTTGTTAAATTGAAAATTATTTAACATGTTCAACTAAATTAATAGATAGTTAACCTAATGTTAGCGGCAATAATAATAAGATAAATATAATATCATATTCACAAGACCATAACCTTAATAGTTAAATATAGAAAATGATAACATATTTATTATAACCTTTATAAAACTGAGTTTATTTGATCTGGTTTGTAATAAATGCAAAGATATTATGAGAAGACATTAAAACAAAAAAACACTAATTCTATATTCTCAATTTTATGATATTATTAATTAATGCGACGAAGTTGATAAGCCATTCATTGTACCATCAAGCTAAAAACTTTATTTTCTAAAATAACAATGGACTAATTCAGAAAATCTGTATCTTTCCGAGAACTTAAAGAGCAAGATAAAGCTCAACAAGACCCTCTAAGGGATATGTTTGCATCTAGTAGTAGTCGAGTCATAAATGAGTCAGAGCACTTGTATGAAGAAACTGAGCCTCAGGCTAGATGGGTTCTACCCAAGATCTTTGCGTCTCAGGTTTGTAATGATTTGGGTGTCTGGCACTTGAAAGCCGCCACTAGAATTACTATTAAAGAATCCATAATCTCAATAGAAGAAAAATCTGACCGTGTACAGTTAATTCCTTTGTTGAATCCTAAGGAGCTTCAAGCAGAAGCTAGAAAGCTGGGAACACAATTCCTGCATCTTGGATGCATCAGAGTGGGAATCCAGGCCCTTATCCATCAGGGTGTCGAAACCTATGTGTTAGCAACTGTAAGAGATCTAACACATAATAAGTACACTGATTATCTTATTGGAGGAATAGTTGCACCATTTTCAAATGGCCCAGTCTGGTTTGACTGTTATCCCAACTTCTCTATAAATGTGTTTGATGAAACATTGGCCGATATCCTACAACTACAAATTCAGACCACTGGATTTGATATGAAGAAAAGAAGAAACAATATCGCCATTCAGTTCAGAGGTTGTTTCCGTCACACCAGTACTTTATTTCCAGCAGTCCTCCATGCCCCTAGCCGAGAGTCTAAAACCAGTGTTGTAGTCATGACAGATGCAAAAAACCAAAAGATTGAACACCAAGCCATCAAATGGGAAGATCTGTCTTTTCCTGAACACTGGGTAGTGCCAAATCCAAAGCCTCTCGCCATACAGAAAATCACTTTTGCTAACATTACTAAAAACCAATCCACAGCCACTTTGTCTTTCCCAAGAAGATCTACAATTGACAGGCGTAGGATTGACGCAGAATGTAAAAAGTCTCCTTTGTATATACCTCCTGATTTATCAAATACTGTATGTTCCAGTATTGAAAATACTTCTTGTCATCATACAACTTTATTTGAGTTTGCTTTGTTAGTCAATTTCAATCCTTTACAAGTTGAATGCCCGCAATGCCATCAGTCTGTAAATGTTAAACATCTTGCTGAAGTGGTCATAAGGCATCAGAACCATAATCCTAGAACAGGTGATGCTCCCCCTTCTACATCAGTCACCCCCTGTCCGAATCTGAAATGTTCTGATATCCCTTTTCCCCATGAAGATGACCATGTGCTTATGATGCACCTAGTTCCTTCTCTGCAAGATGAAGATCCCAGACTCACTGAGATATTCATGAATATGAAATCCCCTAAATATAAGCATGGTTTAGGGTATTACAATCAAAAGGATTTCCTGATCCCAGAATGCAGATTTAAAGATCTGCCAGAAGATGTCAAAAGACCATCTGTCCCAGAAATCCAGAAGTTTTATACACTTATGGATGGTTGTGAGAAACACAGAATCCCTGCTCAATGGATGAAACAGATGATAAATTGGGATCTGTTTACTCACCCAGAAGCTGATGATATTTCTGTCAGTCATAATCCTGAACAGAAAAGGACTCTAGCCTTAGAATGGAAACTATATATGGAAGAAAGAAAGACTTGGATTTCTTTCTACTCATGGAAGAAGGCAAAAGAGTCAGAATTTGTATTGATGAATGAACCCACATTTTCTTCGGGTCATTCATGGACAACAATTGATGGTAGTAACTTAGAAACATCCACCAACTATCCTCCTTTCAAAGGAATTGTCCTAGGAGAAGGACAAAATTCAGCGGATGCATATCCCATAGTGCAAAAGGAAAACCTGGTAGGAATTGAAAGGAGAGTCCAGACTATAAATGAACAAATAAACTGGACTAACACTGCCATCACAGGATTAGAAAATAATGTTGCTAAAGCTTCTGTTGTAAAGAACCAGATGGATCAGTTACAAGTTTATTTGAATGATGTAAATAAAGCATTGAATTATGTACAGTACAATTTTTCGGTAGTTAAAGATTTTTCTTTAAAGTCTTTACAGAAGGTTGGTGAAGTAGAAAGTTGTATTATAGATCAGTCTATTTCTACTCGGCAACTTGTGACAAACTTGTCTGAACAAGCCCAGAAGGAAAAAGAAAATAAGGCAGACAAGCCTGTCCCCTCAGGATTTCTCCACAAAGGGAAAGCTGTGCAAATCCAGAAAAGTGTTGATAGATTTCCCAGCCTATTTCCCAAAGAGTCTGTTCCAGAGTCTCCAAAGTTTAAAGTAACTATTGCCTATCTATTCCATGAGTCAGAATCTGAAGATCATGTCTTACCTGTATATGAGCCCCTTGAAGCCCAATATACCAGGTACTCTCCTCCTGACTTAAATGGCCTTGGAAAAATTCCTGCAAGAGAAACCTTCTATCCCCAAAGCCATAAAGAATGGAACATAGATAACTTATCCTCTGCCCAGATCAAACAAGTCATTGATCAGATGATCACAGAGTATAAGTTGATGTGCATAGATGGAAAATCTGAAGTTGAGGCATGTAAATCCCTCATTCCATGTTTTACAGGAACTCTAGCTAGATGGTGGGAAGAGTCTTCTCCTGCTCTCATAGCATCCATGGAAGCTGAGGTGTTGAAAGATGAAAATGGAGATGTAAGATTTCATGAAGATGGCAAAGCCATGAATAATATGATTGGTGCCCTCACAAAACTAATCCAACAGACATTCTGTGGAGGTGACCCAAACATTTCAGATCAAAATGAAATGATCCTCATGAATATGAAATGTCACAATATTAACCAGTATGAATATTTCCATAGAGATTGGATGCAAAGAATCTTCATGGTTAATGACCCCAAGAACGTTCTCTGGAAGCAAGTCTACCTTGCAGCATTGCCTTCCAAGCTGGTAGACATTCTCAAATTACAGGATGCTTTCCAGTTGCCATTGGAAACATATTTATGGGGTCAGATGTACAACATAATAACTAGAGTATTGATTACTCTTTGTACCAGCTCTAAAATGAATAAATCTATTGATAAATTGAATAGATTTCCTGGTACTAAATCTTTTTGCAGCAGGTATGGGATCACAATTGATGATCCATTAGTAAAAAGGCGCAAGACCAAGAAAAAGGCTAAAAAGAATTCCAGAAGTTATCAGCCTTATACTTATCACAGGCGCAGCACAAGAATGTCTGCAATTCAAAGGCCAAGAAAGCCTTACCGAAAGCCTGCTCACAAGGGACGCTCCTCTAAATATGTCCCGAAGACTCATTATTATGAGCCACACGATATTCATCCTAAAGATGTCAAGCTGAAAAGGATGCAACAGATAACTTGCTGGATTTGTGGAAAGACAGGACATACTGCAAATTTATGTCCAGATGCTAAAGAATCAAGAAAAGGTTTGGGACAAAAATCCCAACAAAAGTATAAAGGCAAACAACAAGTTAAGTCTGAAGATAAATGTGACAGATGTGGTTCTCACTTTCACAAAACAGAAGACTGCCCCCGCTTGATGATCCACAAGCCCAAGAAGATTCTTCTTCTGTTTCTAATTCTGAATGTTCTTCTTCTGAATCTGATATTGAAGAAGTTCATGCTTATTGTGAATGTCTTGATTCTGACAATTGTCAATGTGAACATTATTCTTCATCAGAGTCTGGTTTTTCTTCTGATGACCAACTTGCAGAGGAATTTACAGGCAAAGTTAAAGTTCTCATGGCTCAAACCACTGAAGATGATATGAAGATTTTCTCTCAGATCCGAGCCATGGAAGATGGTGATTTGAAGACCAGGCTGCTTGATGCTTTTATGCAGTCCTCGCGTGCTTCCTCCTTTGCAAAACCTTCTAAGAAGTCCTTATTCTTGGATACTTCTTATGAACAGAGCACCAGAAGTTATCTCTGTCAACAACAACAAAGCAAAGTTCGTGCACTCACTTTGGGGGAGGTGAGTAAGGAGATACACTTGCTGAAAGGTGAAATTTCTGCCTTAAAAGTTAAAATGTCTGCATTAGAAAATGGAAAACAGGAAGTAGTTCACCCTGTTTCAGGTAGAAATACTAGTTACATTATTCATGGAACTCCTTCATATTCTACTCCTGAACAACCAAAGGTTGAAATTGCTGAAGGAAAAGCTGATCCTGTTTTTGGATTCAGAGAAATGCAGGTTCTTACTATTCAATACTAGCATCATCATGTCAAGGTGAATATTTTGGTGCATGGTAAGACCTATAATGTAACCGCATTAATTGATTCAGGTGCAGATATAAACATTCTTGATAAGAAGATTGTCCCTTCAAAGTTTTGGGCTAAAGCAGAAAGAAAAATTGTGGGATTAGGGGACAAAACACTTGAATATGAGGTTCCTAAAGCCATGGTTTGTTTTGATTCTCATTGTTTAAAGGCACAATTTGTTGTGGCTGATATTCCTGTTGACTACATCTTAGGAAATGTTTTCCTTGCAGCTGTAGAGCCTCATGGTTCATGGAGAACCAAGAACAATAAGGCAGGGTATTTCATTACAATGCCTACTTCTGATGGAAAAGGAAAAAGAATTGAGCTGCCTTATGTTTCCAAACAGAGAATATCCACTATGGTACAAGCCATGCAGGAACTCAAAAAAGCAGAAGATAGTCTTGCAGAACTAAAAGACCACAAGAACCTGATCAGAATTGAAGACCAGTTGAGTTCTGCAGTAGTTCAAAAGCAAATTGCTGAACTACAAAAACAGTTTGAAGAACAATGCTGTGCAGAAGAGTCAAATGCATTTTGGCACCGTAAACAACATAATATTGAACTGCCCTACAAAGAAGGATACACGGGCAGACCATGCAAATCCAGAGCAATTAAAATGAACAAAGAATACCGAGAGCTCTGTGAAAAAGAAATAAATCAGCTACTGCAGAGAAAGATGATTAGGGAGTCAAGCAGTCCTTGGAACTGCTATGGCTTCTATGTGAATAAAAGAAGTGAACAGATACGAGGTATCCCAAGGTTAGTCATTAACTATAAACCTCTCAATTCTGTTCTTGCAGATGATACTTATCCTATCCCACATAAAGGAGATCTGTTGGGAAGGATACCAGGAGCCAAGATATTTTCTAAATTTGACCTGAAGTCTGGCTTCTGGCAAGTGGCTATAGCAGAAAAAGACAAGTGGAAAACTGCATTCAGCATTCCTAGAGGCCACTATGAATGGAATGTGATGCCATTCGGACTGAAACACGCACCTTCTAAGTTCCAGAAGGTAATGGATTCTATTTTCAAACCCTATGCAGAATGGCTTCTAGCATACATTGATGATCTCCTAATATTCTCTAGAAATCTCCAAGATCATTTTCGACATCTAAAGATTTTTATGAGATTAGTAAAGAAAAATGGCTTAGTCTTAAGTAAGAAGAAGATGGAATTGTGTAAGACTAAGATAAAATTTCTGGGGCACACCATAGAGAATGGATTAATTTCTTTACAGAATCATGTTATTGAATTTGCAGACAAATTCCCAAACATTATTCTGGATAAAACCCAACTGCAAATATTTTTGGGCTGCTTAAACTATGTAAGAAATTTTTATCCAAATTGTGCAATTGACAGGTCTCTCCTAAACCAGAGACTTCAGAAAAATCCTAAGCCTTGGACAAAAGCTCATACAAAATCAATCAGACAGATCAAGGTTAAGGTAAGAAAACTCCCCATTCTTCATGTTGCAGAAGATGGATATTTCAAGATTGTAGAATCAGATGCTAGTAATATTGGTTGGGGAGGTGTGCTCAAATAGAGACCTACTGACAAAAGTTTGAAGCACGAAGAAAAGGTTGTGCAGTATGCTTCTGGAACATGGAGTAAAGCCGAGAGAAATTACTCCACAATAGAACAAGAGGTAAATGCTGTATGGAACTGTGTTAGTAAGTTCTCTATTCATTTGGCTAATAAATTATTTCTGCTAAGGTCTGATGCTAAGGCCTTAGACAAAGTTTTGAATAAAAAAATCAAGAACCCTGAAGATGCTAAGTTTGCAAGGTGGCAAGATTTGTTTGCCAATTTCGATTTTAAAGTTGAGCATATTAAAGGAATTGATAATTCTCTGCCAGACTTTCTCAGCAGAGAATTCATCCAGCATCAAGAACAGGAAGAAGAGGAAGACCATAACCATGTTATGGTTATTATCACAGAATGGGATCATGCACAACAAAAAGAGACACTCAGGTCTATTTCAGATGATGAATCATGGGCTGTGTACAAAGAGAAATGGAGGCCTACATGGCAGCTCCGAAACACAAAAGTACTTGATGCAAATCTACAAAGCCATACTGATATCATGCATCTCGTACCTGAAAGGAGGGTCTACCCTAGAGGAAATAAGTGGATACATGACATGATATATTCCACAAGTATGACTGCCTCCTATGAAGTAGAAAGATCCCTCTCACAAGATTTTTGTGATCTGTCAGTCATTTGTACTGGTGGAAGTGACAGAACAAGAATCTACTATAAGTGTTATACAATCAACCAGACAAGGTGGCCCGGAGAGTATACTGGAGGAAGATATCAGACATGGCCAAGTAATAATCCCGATTTGATTTTTCCTGACACAGTTTACAATTTTGCAGGATACAAGCAACTATGGTGGGATCTGCTGAATAAGGATGGGCGCGGTGAGACTCACCACACCAAGCTCAGATTTGGACCAACCTGGATAAATCAGTCCCACTATGCATGCCCCTAGACATGTGATTGGTGGTTTGATTATGGACTAAGCGCATATGGCATGGATCCAGTTTACTATGAATCATATTTTCAAAGCCAATGCAATGATTGTCTGGAAAGCACCTGGGGAGAATGCTTTCATAGTCCGTGTCAGACAGTTCGTGATTTGAGCCAACTTGAATATAAACTCGTAAATCCAATATTAAATTGCTACAAGAAAAAGCAATTACAATGGTTGGTTCTAACCAAAGTAAAGCATCAAATCATTTTAAATAAACCCATGATTGTCAGAAGAATTTATACTAAAGCATGGGATGATGATTTGTATCCAAGGTTCCGGTTTCCCGGAATTACTATCCTTGATCAGGCTGAAACCAGTACAAGTGGTTCTAGTGGGCTCCGCTAAAATAAAAGTATCCATAGAGTAATGATACCCAGTCATGGGTCTATAGTGACAGGTATTTTCCCGAGGGCTTTTCACCTGTCCGAAAAGCATCCTCTCTGTATATAATTATTCTGTTTCTTCGTGGGCCTTGTACAGAAAATGTATCCATAGTGTAATGTACACACACTTCACATGTTAGTGTCGGATGGACGAATCTCGGTGCGGATGTCACTTCGGTGTTACCCGAAAGCCATGATTCTCCTCCACGTGTCAATAATTCGACGGACCGAACGAATGTTTGTCCCCCCTCTTTTCCTATATAAGGAGGGTTAAGGCTCATTGTTTGGCATTTGCATTTGGAGAGTCTAGAGTCTAGAGTCATTTGAGTTTTGAGTTTTAGTCGAGCCGAAGCTCCTTGCTCTGCATCTGCGCGAAGTTTCGCGATCTTCTTGCATCACGGTGCTAAGACTCAAGTCCATAGGTGATCAGAGAAGCTTGCGTGTCTATCTGCTCGGCATAGGCAAGAACCTAAAGTGGCCTGATCATAGATCGAGTCTGTATATTGTTCATCTGTGTGTTTAAAAGAACTCTGAGACAGAGTCTGCATGTTGGCCAGGAAGCCTCCAGTAATGCTCACTCTTTATGAGTAGCCAAAGTCTGGTAAAAGCCACTGCAACCAATCTCTGGAAAGAGATCTGAGTCCAAAATTCTGTAATCTGATTGTAAAATCCTTTTTGAATATCAATAAAGAGAGAAGTATTTGTTCCGCATGATAAGAACTGTAACTCTGAGCTTTATGAATGTCCACTGAGGTAGTATTGTTTTCCTTTTGATCGCCGAAAGTTCGCCAGACGTTCGTGAAATCACCGAGGGACACGGAGTAGGCCAGAAAAGGCGAAGGAAGCCGCAGTGAGAGCCGAAAGAAGTGTGAACGTGATAGTAGGTTCGTACCAACAACTAAAAATGAAGGCAATTTATAGTAACACGAGCTAAAAAAAATTATTGTAACAACAATATTTTATTACTAAATTCAAAGGGCATCATGAAAAGTCGTCGAATTCATATGATTGATGCAATTTTTTAAACGAAGTATTACAATTAATCTGTTATTGGGAGATTACAGAATGCATCAAATTTCTAATTGTGCCTTGAGAGTCCCTTAAAGGACAAACGTTCTAGATGAGATGGACTTTTAGATCAGTTTAATAATAATTAAATTTAGTTTATTCGCTAAACCAATATTAAATTGGGGACTTTGATCGATGGAAATTTAGATCAATTTAATAATAATTAAATTTAATTTATTCGCTAAACCAATATTAAATTGGGGACTTTGATCGATGGAGACTAATTAATGAAGTCTTTGTAGTTACAGTTGATGGAGAGATCCACCGCCCTACGTGATGAATGGAAAAAAAAGGAAAACCCAATTAACTTCCTAGATGGTGTGTACAAAATTTCCAGTCCCACGATAGACAAATGCTTTCTGGTAACTTGATGTGAAAAGCTATGTATTTATTGCATCATAAATATCATACCATGAGTTACAATGCATGGCCCAATAACATGTTCAAATTCAGGGTCAAGAGTATTAGAAATAAATTCTAATAAAAAATTGGCAAAAAAAACAAAAATAATTTTTAGAGCTCTACTTTGTTAAATTGGAAATTATTTAACATGTTTGACCAAATTATTAGGTGGTCAGCCTAAAACACATTGTGTATACCTATTGGTGAAAGGCATAATAATAATAATCCAATTTTAAAGTTACGACCATGCTAGACACCAAATTTAGAACCCCTTATTTGTGGGACAAGGGACCCACTTCTGTACAATAATTTTTCTGCTAAGGTCTACGAAGGCATATGCCAACAAGTGCTTAGATCAAGTGGTAGGGATAGTAGTTTCCCATCCCATCCACTCGGGTTCAAGTCCCTAGAGACATGACCCGTCATAGTAAGGCTAGAAGGATAGGCGTCCCGTTGGAGTCTGGGATCCCGGCTCCAGTACCAGTGATCTTTGGAAGTCTAAGTCCTAGGCCAAACTATGAGTTTTGATATATGTGGATTGTAGTTTGTTGCATATATCTAGACAGGTTGCTAGTTCCCCATTATATTTTCTTTTCCTGTTAAAAAAATTCTATTAAGGCATACATACCCTACCCCCTTTTATTTTGAACCTATGGCTTCTCAAGAGGAAACATATAATAATAATAATAATAAATGATTAAGAAATTTTTTTTATTATATATAATATTTTTATGTATGCTAAGAATATGTTAATTGTCTTGATTTAGTGGATATTCAAGTTGTTATTATCAAGATAAGATTAAGCTCTTGTCATGTTTCTAAATTGTGCATTACATAAATAACAAATTTTTTGATGATAATTAATTCTCTTACAGTGTGAGAAAACTATTTTTGATCACCACACTATATAATAGAGTTTGTTACTCTCAAGGAATGATTTAGTTGATTTGACATTTCCTACTAAGGCATAATGCTCGAGGAGGTCGTGAGATATGTTTCCATTGCATCCAACAAGGTTACCATCCATTGATGTGATGGAAATTAATATCACCTTCCATCGAGGAATGCAATGATCATTCAAGGAATCTACAATTTGGTTATATTTTCCAATACATTTAAATGCTTGCCATGTAAAAATTTGAGTAAGATTTGAATTTTGAACCCAAAATGTGAATCTTACAAAATTACGAAGAGGATTATAATTTCACCTTATGATAACGTATTTGTCATCATAAAACTTAAATCTTGCAATTAAATATCAAAACTTCTCAAACATTTAACAAAACTCCATATATGCATAAAGAAAATGTTGTAAGAAAGATTTAGGAGTGTACACACCACATATCAAAAGGCTGGAGCATTATAAAAACAAATAATTGATATATCTAAGAAAAGAGAGATTTGAAAATCATATCAAAATACTAAATCATATCATCGCTCACAATACTAAGTAGAATATAAATTAGATTTGAAAGCCAGACTAGTATGCTAAATCAATTCAACAATAACTTAATTATAAATGGAAATAAGATAAATATACTTAATATGTAGAAACAATCATATAGTTCTCTATCATAAAGATTACATGAACTAAAATTGCCTTCTCCCAAACTTACAATGCAAAATAAACTAGCTTCTCATAAGCTCATAAAGAAAAATATTTAACTAAAATTCCCCAATTACCACATAACACTTGTCTTTACTCTAATTATTAGATATAGAAGTAATGCATCCCTCCTTCCCTTTTGTAAAATAAGAAATAAGGATTACAAGTTAAAAACCTAGATAAGAAAAACCTAAGATAATGGTGTCATAAGCAAAGTGCTCTACTTTCATGAGGTTCATTTAGCTAGACAGATTGATTTACTTTAGCATATTCAAGAGTAGGCGGTTACAAGAAAACATATGCTAAGCATGCTCATCCAAGTAACTAACTCAAGTAGTGCACCTCACAATGCAAGCACCCCCTACGCAACACCATCTGTTTTTATGTAACACATTAAGAAGTGTGCTCTCTAACCCAAGCAACTCCAAATGTAATAAATAAATAAATGAAATGGAAAGTGACAACACACTAAGGAGACTCTCTCCCACTGAAATTTTCATCTCACAATAAAAATCAAACACTATTACAATCACATCAAGCTCCTCCCTTAGCATCTCAAACCTCCCATTTTCAAGGACTTCATCAGAATGTTGGCCAACTCTAAAGTTGAAGGAATATAAAGCAATACCATTACTCCCTTTGTAATTGATATCTAAAGTGCCATGGATATTCCACTAGAACAATTAATCATGATGAGTCTTACAATTTTCTACAAACTATTTTTTGTGCATTGTTTTACTTAAGATAAAGATTTAATATTAGTAGCTTCGTGCACAAAACATTGTCATTAGCTAGATTTAAAATAAAATAAAATAAAAAATACAACACCATCCACACAACAAACATAAGATGTACCCTAGGAAACTCAATATGGGAAAACCCAGCTAGAAGGTGAGGACTATGCAAATAGATGTGAACCACTATGTAGTTGAGATTGATGTTACAACATGCATGGCCATTGTGGGGTCTCCTGATTCCTCTATTATACTACAATATCCCACTCACTTATTCTAATATATTGTGGAACATCAATAAACAACTCCAACTGACTAACTCCACACATGTGAGAAATTATAGTTGAATGGGCATCCACTCGGTACCATGGTGGTCAACAACATGAGTCAAATCAACCTATGGGAGGCATAAATTCTCATCTGAACTCCAATTAAGGTGATATTTATAACATTTAAAATCTCTTGATGTGCTGAATAAAGTTGAAAGTTTGGGGACTAAACTTTCCACAAATTTTTGAACCTAGAAATTGTCATTTAGTGCCTCAAATGGGCTTTGAAAGTTCTAGGACACCAAATCACAAAAATAAAACTTGCCCATGAAATAGGCCCTTCATATCAATAACTCCAACATTTCCACTAATAAAGTACAAAAATTGAGACAAATTATACAGTGATCTATTTTGGATCATACTTCCCCATTGTGGGAGGCTTTTGGTTCCCAAAAACTTATACTAAAACAATAATTTATACAACTTGTTAATATATGAATAAAAGAAGTTTCATGTCATTGTATCAATGACTCCATTAATAAGAAACACATGGTTGTGCATCTATATTAGTTTGATTTTTGTAAACTCAATGGAGTAGATGTTAATAAAAAGTCAAATGTAATAATATATAATTGAAGGTTGGGACTTCCTTGAAGTAGAGGACCTTTAGTTTACATTTGGCTATCCAAACCACGTGATGATGGCCTTGAATTAGATGTTGTTGCATGTACTTGAGATAATTTTCATTGTTTAATAGTACATATAAATGTGAAAAGTCACTACCTAAGAATATTATAAACTATAGTTATGTATGTATTTCCTTAAGAATAAGGTTCCCCTTTGTTGAAAACAACTTTACCGAAGAAAATTTTGAGTATGAGGAGTCAATAGATTATCCATAGACCCATATGAGAGAAGGAATTTCTTTGCCACATTAGGAGGTCAAGTGCATAGTGAACAAACTTGTTTTCTATATCATGCCGATATCCAATTCAAAAAAAAACTTTAGATTTAGGGGAAAAAAGTGGTTAATTTTTTTTCGAGAGGAGGTGTGGGCCATGTCAAATCCTTTGAAGGAATTAGTATAAAGTACTAAAACACTTGGCATAAATCCATTCAATGATGATATTAGGGGAAGACCCAAGAGGAAAACTACAAGGCAAGAATTAATGAATGACAAATATGGTTGGAGAATAGTTATATTGTCATTGAAGCTAAGCCAAACCTAGTTACGATGAAAGATAAGTTAAGATTATAGAGCTTTTAGGACCTAGTAAGAAGAAAATTACATAATTAAGGGGTTCAAGATTCATATGGAGAATCTTGGAGCAGGAAGAATTGTGTGATAATAATGGAGGCTTAGATAACAAATTAGAGGACGAGAAAAAGAGGGGGAAGAATGGAAATAAGGCGTGTGAAGAAAAATCAAAGTTGGGTGACAGTAGTGGTTATGGGAGATGTAAGGTCTGAAAAATATGGAATATAATAGAAAAATCCCGACTAAAAAATTCTACAAGAGGCATATTTCCAAAAGAATCTTAGATGACTAGCTCCAAAGAGTTTGGTGTTCATTTTCAGGTTATGCTCTATGGTTCCCTTTGATGGTGTGCACATGGTTGGGATTTTATTTCCAATCTAAAGAGGATGCAGTGCTAAAGAGATGATGGTTATAGTGGGTGACGATATTATCACTACATAAGTGGTCAGTTTGTTTCGAGCCTTAACCTAAGATAAAAAGAATCTAGAAAGAAATCGGTATGGGTAAAGTTACTAGGACTACCTACAAAGCTTTTAAAGGATAAGACTAGTAAGAAGTATTTAAGATAGCCTTGGAAGAATGGTAGGAATTGATGAATCATACAACAACATTTTTTACAAATCGATAACATTGATATTAGTAGAGTTGTATTTAAGGAAGCGTTCTCATAATGTATCAAAATAGTGCTAGGGAATATTTTTCATACCCAAACAATGGATTATGTTAAGAATCCACTTGGTTGAACACATTGACATTTATGCATTCAAGCATTGGAGGATTCTACACAACCTTGTATTCAAAAGGTATGGAAAAGGAAGCTAGTACAAAGCTCTAGAGGTTAAATTAAAAGAAGTTACTCTCAAATTGAAAGGAAGAAAAAAGGAATAATTAGAGTGTAGTAGACCCAATTTGAATCAAAGAGTATTCAGGAAAAAGTTCTAAAGTGGGAGAAATTGGCATTCTCGAGGGGTTAGAAGAAGGTTTAGGCATGAGGTCTTAAAAATATTATGGATGGATCCATAATGAAAAAGGGACTGAGTCAAGGACGAAATCATTGGAGGCTAAACTACTATAAGGCAAGAATGCAAGTGTTAAGTCACCGCATATTTTAGGAAATTCCATCGTTTTAAGAGATGTATATTTCAATTTAAGGACAATGAAGAGTCGTTGACCCTTGTAGAGTTGAATAAAAATCCCTTAAGATTCAATGGGAAATGGGGTTGATGTAGACTTCAATAGGGGGAAAGGTATTATCTTAATTTCCACAATGGAATAAAGAAACCCCTTCACTTCCCAAGGGTTATATGACAAGTGAAGGACGCTTTGATCATCTTTTGAGTCCATATGAATCTGTATAGAATAAGTGATTATAAATTATTATGAGGAATGTGAAGGGAAACAAAGCCAAAGATGAAGAAGGAATTTAAGGGGGTTTGGACCTAGATCCACAAAGGTGCTTATGATCATTAAATGTTGGAAGGAAATCCTATCTCGAACATGCAAAAGAAAATATCCCTAAAAAAGGAATACATATCCATTAAATGGGTTCTTAAATGATCAGGAGTTCATAATTTTTTCTCAAAATTCAAAGTTATTGGATTGGATTGAAACCAAGATGGTTGTGTATATCTCGTCTTCCTGATTCCGACGCTGCGAACAGTTCGAAAAAACCGATGTCGTATGAGGAAGATATTGCTTTCTAATCTAAAATGCCAGGACACCGGTGTTATTGAATTGTGATTCTTTCAACAGAGATCAGTGCAGGTGGAATGAATGGTGGTGATTAGATCGCAAAAGCAACAGTGGGAGATCAACGGTAGAGATTTAAATCGCAACAGGAGAGATTACGAGCAATGCAATCGATAATGGTTTTATTTACATGGAAGACATCGCAAGTTAAATAATATAAGTGGTGATGCGATGATGCGAGAGGAGCCATGTATCGAAATAGAACTTAAGTGCATATCTCACATCACGGTTGATATAAGTTTATGGTTAAGGTTATATGTTAAATGTTGCAACAACCGATTTGCGAGAAGTTAATTCCTGTGATTTGCGAAATCATCAAATCGCATATTTTACGTTATATGTATTGTGCAATTGGCGGTAATTGTTATATTTGCCGACATGCGATATCATAAGCGCTGCGATCTACGAAATTGTATTGTTTTCGATCTGTGATGTACCTTGTATTACGGTTGCGAATTTGTTTGATATTTTGAAATCTTGTAAAAGGGATCCGATGTTGGTTGCTTTGCGTATGTATGTAATGAAACTCCGATATTGTATTCCGCTGTTTCCGCTAACTATCAAGCCTCTTAACGGTTGGGGGTGCGCATGTGGCCACCACCCTAACCATAAATTTTAATGCACGACTTTATTGGTGGAGCGGATAAGGACGCGCCAATTTTGGCGGTCAGCCCTAATTTAACTCCAATTAACTAGATTTCTCCACATTTTCCTAGGAGATATTGGGAAAAAGTGTAGGAGCCTCAATTTTCGACCATTATGAGTGAATGAAGAGTCATTCTTGACTAATTGGAGCATTATGAAGCCATTGATGCAGAGAAAAAAACCATTAGAGCACTGTAACTACACGTAATAGCAAAATTGTGAGCATAATGAAAGATGGACAAGCCATTGGGAGCTGGACCAACAGATGTATCCTAGGAGGGGTGAACTGGTTCATCATGCATGCTGTGTAAATTTCATGTGGTGACTTATTTATCTATTTTACACTGCTGTTCAGTGTTATTTAGACTTATTTTATGCTTTTAATTCACTAAATTTCATCTATAATTCATGGAAAAACTCCTTAATCCTTATGCAAACTAATGAACCAATTATGCACATATTTTTAAAACTGAAAGACATCTTAGCATAGAAAAAATAATACAATCATTTCAGATTAGATGGTATTAGAGCCGGGTTTTTTCTCTGGTGTTGTTTAGCGCAAAGAATTGTTTAACTGTTTGCAAGTTTTAGATGCTTACAAGGCTCAAGCTCAAAAGGGAAGAAGGCAAATTGGTGGAAGCAGGAGGGTCTCAAAATGAGCCAAAGAAAAGGAGAGCGATATTTCCACAATCTCCACCACCTAGTTCACCTCCTAAAGAAGCAAAAGCTCCATTAAGAATGTCTCATAAGGAAGGAGAAATTCATGAAGAAGTTGACCCTAAGGAAGAAGAAAGAGTGTTTAGGAAAGCATTTCTTGACATGACTAAGATGGTTAGAATTATTTATCAAGAAAGGAATGAGAGACTGGAAGGAGAAGGATCTAAAATCCAAAAGGAAGGACAAGGATCTTCAGGAGGTCAACATGATGAAGATAAGTCAAAGAATGGAAATGGAGGCAATGGAGAGCCACAATCTTCACCCTCATCATCATAATCATCATCTTCTACCTATTCTTCAATACATCAGCCACACAAGTCCAAGAGCACTGGTAAATTCGAATTTCCAATGTTTAGTGGTGAAGTAAATGAAAATAAGCTATATAATTGGATTTGACAATTGGATGTGTATTTAAGAATACATAACCTTCAAAATGATGATACAAAATTCAATTAGCTTCTTTGAGAATGGAAGTTGCAGCACTTGTTTGGTGGGAAGCCAAGGCACGGGAGGAAATAAAGAAACATGGTAAGATTATTCTATCATGGTCAGATTTTATTACTGCTATTAAATGACAGTTTTATCCCTTAGCTCATATGCAAAAATCCATCATGAACTGGTAGAAATTTAGGTAGTTAAAGGGACAAAATGTGCAAGAATACACCCAGGAATTTAGGAGAAGAGCTCTTTTATTAGGGGTGGATTTGTAGAGCCAAGACACTTTGCTAAAGTACATAGGAGGCTTACATAGCTACCTAAAACATACTATTCTCATGTTTAACCCCACTAGTCTAGATGAAGTTTATGTTCAGGCCACACATCTAGAAGCTAGAGGGAAGAACATTCCTGAAGAGGGTAGGAAGAAACATTTTAAGGGTAAAGCCAAGGAGAAAACCCCAAAAGGTAAATGTTACACCATTTTTTGGTCATCTAACCTATTATCATTAGATGGACCTAAGTACACCATGTAAGACCAATTTTACCCTAAGTAAAATTGCTTTCACTATGTAAAATAACTTAATAAACCACATTTATTAGGTTGTTTATGGTCTAAACAGGAAACCCCAAAGGAAATATTAAACAAACCTATATTTGTTTGATTTTCCTCATGGAATAATTAATTAAACCATAATTTAATTATTATTCCCAGTCATGTTTAACCCAAAAACAAAGAAATTAATTAGATAAACCTTCATTTATCTTATTATTTTCTAGGAATAATGATTTAAATCTTATTTAGATAATATTCCTTGTTAAATATGACCAAATCACCCACAAATAATTAAATAAATCATTATTTATTTAATTATCTTTCAACCACTTCCTTAAATAATTAAATAAATCATTATTTATTTGATTATCTTCTAACAGCTTCCTTAAAAAGATAAATAAATCATTTATTTATTTATTTTTGACAAATTAAGGGATTTGACCCAAGTCAAATACCTTTTCCCTCCAACAAATATAATAAAATGTTCCATAAAAAGTGGATCTAGATCTGGTTAACCCATGCACCAAGATCTAGAATGACCCAATATTTTGTTATAAATAGGAGGGTTTTTCCTACCATTCTTCACCTTTTGTTGCCTATTAGATCACTCTGGATCTATACATGATCTGAATCTTTGCTTCACTGTATGACTCCCATTTCGAGGGATTCTGCACATTAGGTTCTAAACCAATAAAGAGAGAAATCTTGAATCCCAGGAAGTCAGGGGACTTAAAGACACATCATGCGGGGAGGTGGATAACTATTCTTGATTTCCTCCCAGTGCAGTGTATAAAATTCTTTTAAAAATTGTTCTGTCTTGTCTATTGGTATGAACAAACCCTTATTTTTTAACGCTCAATATACTTTCCATGCATAAAGATCATTGTTTGCAATCTTTCTTGTCAACTCTGCCCGGTTCTTATCAAACGGCCACTTTTGTTATGTATGCCTATTGGTCTGCGTAGCTAAGGTAGTCCTTTTAATTTTACTGACAAAGGATTCATACTAATAGTAAAAACAAAAAGAACACATCTGTTAAGAAAGAGGTAGAAAAAGAGACTTGTAAACATTGTTCAAAAGAAGGCCATGATGAAACTCATTGTTGGAAATTACATCCAGAATTGAGGCCAAAGAAACCCAATAACAAAGGGAAACAAAAAACTGTTGCTACAACTCAACATGACTTAGGGTCTGATTTAAGTGATGACACTAAAATTACAGCCATGGGATTGAAGAACATTAGGGGAAAAGAAATTGAAACTAAACCCAATACCAGTACATCAAAATGTCACATAAACACTCCAAATGAAGAGGAAAGAACATAACTGTTTCATGTGAGGGTCATATCCAAGAATACCAATATTGACACACTGTTTGATAGTGGGTTACAAGAAAAATTAATATTTGAAGATTTGGTCAAAAAAATTAACCTTGAGACCATACCACATCCAAAATCATATCCATTGGGTTGGATTTGTAAGGATGAAAATCTACAGGTTACAAGGAAATGTATATTGAGGTTTGCAATCATTGCAAGATTTGTTAACACAATTGAATTAGATGTGGTTCCACTTGACATAACTGGTATTGTATTAGGGAGTCCTTACATGTATGACAAGAAAGAAATCTTCTATTGCCATGAGAACAAGTATCATTTATTCAAAGTTGGCAAGGATTTCATTGTTAGAGCGCACCACAAGAATACAAATATTGCTTTGGTAAATGCTGGACAGGTAAAGAGGCTGGTAAATTCAAGTAAGAATTTTGTTCTTCTTATGATTAAGCCCAAAGATGATATTAATCATGAATATTTTGAGGGATGTGATCCTAAGTTGAAATCAGAATTATATGATGTGGTTAATGGGAATCATGAGATGTTTCAGGAGCTAACATGATTGCCTCCAAAAAGGGAAATTCAACATGAGATTCAATTGCAGCAGGATTGTCATCTTCCAAAAATCGGTATGTATCGCAAGTCGATAATGGAGAACGTTGAAATAAAGAGGCAAATCAAATAGATGTTGGATAAAGGTATAATAAGTCCAAGCACCTAACCATGCGGTTCACCCATATTTTTGATACCAAATAAAGAAGGTACTTGGCAAATGTGTGTAGATTTTTGAGCTTTGAACAAAATTACGGTAAAAAATCGTTACCCACTCCCAAGAATAGATGATTTGCTTGATTAGTTGAAAGAAGCAAAGTTTTTCACTAAGTTATATTTACGAAGTGGATATCATCAAGTAAGAATTACAGAAAGTGATATATGGAAAACTGCATTCAAAACCAAACAAGGACTCTTTGAGTGGCTAGTTCTGCCTTTTTGTTTATGTAATGCATCGACAACTTTTATGTGGGTTATGGATAATGTTTTGCGACCATTCCTTGATGACTTTTTTATTGTGTACTTAGATGACATTTTGATTTTCATCAAAATAAGAGAATATCACATCTTGCATGTAAATAGAGTGCTTGATATTTTGAAGAAAGAGAAATTGTTTCTTAAGATGTCAAAATGTGAGTTTGGAAAGAATTATTTGGTCTATTTGGGACATATTGTAGGAGGATTAGAATTGAGGATTGATCCTTCTAAAGTGGAGGCCATTCTAAATTGTCCCACACCCAAAACAGTTACCGATGTAAGAAGTTTCTTAGGTGCAGCTCAATATTGGAGGAAATTCATTACTATTTTTTCTTCCATCGTAGCTCCTATGCATGCAACGAAAAGTGTGAATAAAGGCTTCCAATGGGAAGGCAAACAACAGAAAGCTTTCAAAGCTTTAAAACACAAGATCGGTTTAGCTCCAGTCCTTGCACTACCAAATTTGAGACTGCCATTCGAGATACAAATCGATGCTCGTGACTATGCCATGGGCACAGCCCTTTTGCAGCATAGTAAGCCTATCACCTTTCATTCAGAAAATTTTAATGGTGATGTGACTAATTATCCTACATAAGATAAAGAACTATATGCATTGGTACAAAGTTTCAAGAAGTGGAAACACTACTTGATGGGTAAAGAAACTATTGTACACATCGATCACCAACCATTATAGTACTTGTAGTCGCAAACAAAATTGCAAAAATCAAGACATTTCAGGTGGATGGGTTTTCTTCAAAATTTCACTTGGTTATAAGGTACATAGAAGGTATATTCAATAAATTTGTAGATAGTCTTTCGAGACCAATCATTAGTGCTTCTACTTTACTCAAAAATGATTCTGTTGTACATGATATTTACATAGAACAATATGCACATGACGTTGATTTCAAAGATGTGTATGCTAGTTTCAGTGAAGGGAATCAAGTTGAAGAAAGATATTATCACATGCAAAACAATTTGTTGTTTCATTTGGGAAAGTTCCACAAGGAGAGAGGATAAGTGTCATGAGATAAGCTCATTCTTCTCTTATTGTTGGACACTTTGGGGTAAGAAAAACGGTGGCACATCTACAGAGGTATTGTTATTAGCCTTGCATGATAGATAGTGTGTCACGTTTTCTAAGAGGTTGTTCTATGTGTGCAACAAGTAAGCCTAGTAATAGGAAGCTTGGATTGTACACGCCACTATCGGTGCCATCAAGGCCATGGGAGAGCGTCTCCATGGACTTTTTTGGAGGTCTACCTATGTCAAGAAAGCAAGATGATTATATTTTTGTAGTTGTGGATAGATTGAGTAAAATGTGTATACATATGCCATGTAAGAAGACCATTATTGCTAAACATACTGCTGAACTTTATTTTCAAAATTTTTGGGTTCATTTTGGATTGCCCACTTCTATTTTTATTGATAGGGATTCCAGGTTCATTGGGAATTTTTGGTCAAATATATGGAGAATGATGGACACAAAATTGAAAAAGAGTATTACTTTTCATCTACAAACAGATGGAAAAACCGAAGTGGTGAACATAACAGTTGTGCATCTATTTAGATAATATTGCAGCAAACATCCTAAGTTGTGGGATGAACAACTACATTACATTCAACACACTTACAATTGGGCAAAGAACTCTTCAACACAAACCTCACCTTTTGAATCATGCTTTGGGAATTTTCCAAAATCGTCATTAGATTTCATCTTTGGGAAGGATGTTGCAATTGATGGCCATAGTGATATTGATAAGGCTCGAAAGTTCATTGAGAAAATTCAGATGATACATCAACAAGTTCAAGAACATCTTGAGAAAATTCAAAGAAAATACAAAGAGAGGCATGGCAAACACGTGGTTGATCACAAGTTTCAAGAGGGAGATGAGGTATGGTTTCACATTAGCAAAGAAAGGATGCAAGGGGAAGGTAAAAAACTCAAACCCATTCGCTATGGTCCTTTCAAGATCGTATATTTTTTTGGTAATAATGCATTCCAACTTGATTTTCCTTCTTACATGCAAATGTATTCAGTTGTTAATGTTGAAAACTTATGCTTGTATGAGCCTCCTTTGATCAATGATCAAGGAAGTGATGTTCAGTTACCTTCTATTGAATATTTCTCGCCAGAATTTCAGGATGAGCTCAAAGAAGATAAAATTCTTGACAGGAGGACAAGAGCATCAAAGAGGGGAAGTGTTGACTACCTTCGAGTTGGGCTCAAAGGCACTAAACCAAGCAAGGCCAAATGGATGGAGATTGGAAAGGTGAGGGAGTTGTACCCTCATCTACTGAATAGGTAATCAATTATTTTAGGGTCCAAAAGCTTCCCAATGGGGAGGAATGATCAGGAGTTCATAATTTTTTCTCAAAATTCAAGGTTACAGGATTGGATTGAAACTAGGATGGTTGTGTAGATCTCGTCTTCTTGATTCTGGCGCCGTGAACGGTTCGAAAAAACTGATGTTGTATGAGGAAGATATCGCGTTCTAATCGAAAAATGGTAGGACATGGGTGCTATTGAATTGTGATTTTGTTAACAAAGATCAGTGCAAGTGGAATGAACGGTGGTGATTGTATCGCAGAAGCAGTATTGGGAGATCAATGATAGAGAGTTAAATCGCAATAGGAGAGATTGCGCACATCACAATCATCAATGGTTTTATTTACATGGAAGACATCGCAAGTTAAATAATATAAGCGACGATGCGATGATGTGAGAGGAGCCATGTATCGATATAGCTCTTATGCACATATTGCACATCGCGGTTGATATAAGTTTATGATTAAGGTTATATATTAAACGTTGCGACAACCGATTTGCAATAAGTTAATTCCTGCAATTTGCGAAATCGCCAAATCGCATATTTTACGTTATATGTATTGTGCAATCGACTGTAATTTTTATATTTGCCGACATGCGATATCATAAGCGCTGAGATCTGTGAAATTTTATTGTTTCTAATCTGCGATGTACCCTGTATTACGGCTACGAATTTGTTTGATATTGGAAAGTACTGTAAAAGGGATCTGATGTTGGTTGCTTTGCGTATGTATGTAATGAAACTCCGATATTGTATTCAGATGTTTCCGCTAACTGTCAAGCTTCTTAATGGTTGGGGGTGCGCATGTGGCCACCACCCTAACCATAAATTTTAATGCACGGATTTTTTGGTGGAGCAGATAATGGCATGCCAATTTTGGCGGTCAGCCCTAATTTAACTCCAGTTAACTGGAGTTCTCCACATTTAGTGGAGTTTTCCTAGGAGATATTGGGAAAAAGTGTAGGAGGATCAATTTTTGACCATTATGAGTGAATGAAGAGTCATTCTTGACTAATTGGAGCATTCTGAAGTCGTTGATGTGGAGAAAAAATCCATTAGAGCACTGTAACTACATGTAATAGCAAAAATTTGAGAATAATGAAAGATGGACAAACCATTGGGAGCTGGACCAACAGATGTAGCCCATGAGGGGTGAAGTGCTTCTTCATGTCTGATGTGTAAATTCATGTGGTGACTTATTTATCTATTTTACACTGTTGTTCAGTGTTATTTAGACTTATTTTATGCTTTTAATTCACTAAATTTCATCTATAATTCATGGAAAAACTCCTTAATCCTTATGCAAACTAATGAACCGATTATGCACATGTTTTTAAAACTAAAAGACATCTTAGCACAACAAAACTAATACTGTCATTTCATATCATTAAAGTAGGACATGCCCTTGGTAGGAGTACACAATTATTGTCTTTTTAATCAATATCAAAAGATTGGGAAACCCGTCTAAAAGATTGGACTTAGAAAGACTAGTTGAATTACATTGATCATATGCGATACTATTACAAGAAAACATTGGTGAGGGTAAAAATTTGATAGGTTTATTGGAGAAAATTAACTCGATCTGGATAGAGGATGAGGAATGTCTAGAGATGTTAAAGATAATTGGGCTGGTTATGATGAGAACTCGAGGGACTTAAAAAATTATCAGTTTGCAAAATCTTTATGCAAGGTAAAATGGGTAGTGTTAGCTTGGGCATCCACTAAGAACAAAAAATATAGATAAGATCCTAAAATAAGTAGAAGGACAACTAGCTTATATATATGGTGGGATTCTTTGATAATGAAGGAAAAATGAGGATAACAAGTTTAGAAAAAAAACAAAGAAAAATTGTTGGAATAGAGAGAAGGAGAGTGGAGAATAGAGAGCAAGGAAATCTAGCTAGAAAATGGAGATGGAAATACAAATATTTTTCCAACTTTGCAAAGGGAGAGTAAATGTTATTTTGGAAATGGAGCAAATCCAAACTTAGCAAACATAGTAGAACTTTTGAAAATAAGTTTGAGTTTCTAGATGGGAGACATATACATAATGCTATTAAAGCAACACAAGAAAGCTTGCACTCAATAAAAAATAAGTAAAATTCCAACAATGGTCGTAAAACTTGACTTATCAAACATACAATATGTAACACCCCAACTAGAAATATAACTTATAGGCATTAAATAGAATTTAAACATTGAAATTAATGACCTATAATTGATAATAATAAAGGGAATTGAATTAGTAATTGGATAATTCACATGAGAAGTGAATGCGAGGAATGTTACTTAGGAGTTGAAGCAATTATCTTACTTACAATGGTGTGAGCATTGGACCATCATGTAGCAATATTTGATCCTACTAACCACAAATCAACATGTGGATGATGAATCTCGGCCCAACCAACCCCTTTACTAGTGTTTATTCCTTACCAATAATTCTCTAAAAAAAGGGTGTCTCGTATCTTTCTCCTCATTCATTAAATAAAACGCCTTTATCCATAAATGCAAGGAGAAACTCCATGCATGGGATCCACTTTTCATCGTGCATTTTATTTTTATCTGAACATTGTTTAAATCAACCTTTTTATAAATTATATTTACTTATATTTACTCTTTTTTCTTTTATTAATAAAGCATTCACTTTTATTTATTTATTATGGCCCTTTATTTTATTCATTTATTGTTATTATTACTTACTTAATACTAACATGGGGCATTACATGACAAAATAAGTTGGTTATATATCACGTTGAGATATCTAGAATCAATCTCCTAATAGGCATATGGGTAATGGGATATCTAGAATCAATGTGGTTTACATTTCTTATAAATGGGCATACATCATTCCACAAGGAGATTGAGACAAATACATCCCTTTCTCCTTCGTATTTTTGAATAGAGTCTCAAGGGTCAAGAAGGTATATTCTAGAAGTTAAGAAACTCAGATTTATCTCAAGAGTTAAGATTCGTTAAGCATCATCATTATCCCATCTTTTTTTGTTGATGATATTCTCTTTTTTAGTTATGGAACCTCGAGAACAGATAAAAAATTATAGACAATTATGGAGATTTATAGTGTCGTCATAAGTATGGAGGTTCATATTCATAAAAACAAATCATTTTTACTAGAGTGGAAATTGATCTAGAGAATTAAGAATTAGAAAGGTTTAAATACTTGGTTTTTTCTAAAGCCAAGTGGATATGGAATGGGAGATTGGTCCTAGTTACGAGAAAATATTGAAGCTAGATTAGACCATCGGTGTAATCAATCATTGTTGATAAATGGAATGCTAACTTTGATGAAGTTGATACTATAAGTAATTCTAGTATTTTGACATTTTCTAGCTTATATTCCAAAAGGAGCTTTGGAAAAGATTAGGTGAAAATGATTTAATTTCTATTAACATGCCAAAAATAAAATGAAGGCATTTCATTATTAAAATGGACGAAAACAGTGAAGCTAAAGAATAAAAGAGGTTGGGAATTAATTATATAAAAAAAAACACTTAATTGGTCAAATATTTAACAACAAAGAGCCTATGGAGGGTCATAAGAAAAAATGAAGAATTTTGGAATCAAATTATAGTGAATAGATATATTGGACTTGGTACCTTAATTAATTGGATAAATAATCTAATGAAGTTTGTATAAAATGTTTCAACTCACTATAAAGCTCTTGTTAAATCATTTCCCGTAATTGGGAATCAACTAGTATGGACAATAGGGAAGCAAAAAAAATGAGCCTAGGTGCATACCCTTGGGTGGGGTGTAAAATGTGGTGTATAAACAAAACATGTGGGGCTAATCGTGTAAATAATATAGCGCATACCCAACATTCTCTGACTTGTTGTTTTCTTTACATGCAAGGGGTCTAAGGATTACACGAACAACAAGATAGGGAAACAATGCCCATTTTTTCTCTACACGAAGAAAACTTCTCAAAGTTAATTGGATTTGTCAATGAATGTTTAACATTCTTCAAAGTGGCCACCTTCACTAACAACATCTTCTCGTCTTCAACAATGTCTTGCATAAAGTGATATTAAACATCAATATGCTTTGTCTTAGAATGATACTCTCAATTCATTGCTACAGAGATTGCACTCTAATATCACAATCTAACTTTACAACTTGTTATATGAACCAAATACCTAAAAACAATCTTTGTAAGCATACATTTTCCTTACTTGCACAAGTGGCTGCAAAGTATTCAACTTCTACAACTGAGAGTGCAACTGCAACCGAGTCTCTTGTTCATCCAACTAATTGCTCCTCGAAATAGGTTAGACACATAACCACTTGTAAATCTTATGCAATTTAGATGTCCAAACCAATCTACATCAACAAAGCCATATGCATATAACAATTTGTTTATTTCATGTCTTTATTAGCAGCAAATTCCGTAATATGTGATGCCATGCAAATACCTTAAAACCCTATTTATAGTTTTCTAGTGCTCCTTCCTTAGTTTTGACATGTACCTTGTCAAAACTTCCATTGCATGTGCAATTTATATTCTAATACACACCATTGCATGCATCAAATTGCCAACAACACTAGCACAAGGAACACAAGACATGTCCTTTTCCTCGTCCCATGTCTTGGGACATTGATCTACTAATAACTTTACACCTACAAGAATAGGGATTTTCATTGGTTTTCATTCCTACAATACTATCTCACTATATTTCCTTTTATTCAACCAAAGTTTCATGCTTTATTCATCTAATTTAGTTTCCATCCCAAAAATAAAATTTGTAGGATGAATATATTTCATATCACATTTAGAGGACAATTGAATTTTGACATCCTTGATAGTTTCCTTGTTGTTTCCAAACAACAACATATCATCAACATCTATAACCACACAAATAAAATTATCACCGACTTGCTTGTAATACACACAATGATCAACTTTGCTTCTTGAGAAACCAAGTCCCAATATATAAGTATTAAAATTTCGATACCGCATATTTGGGGATTGTTTTAACCTATACAAGCACTTTTTAAGCTTGAAAACTAGCTCTTTCTTTCCCTTCACTACAAAACCTTATGGTTGTTTCATGTAGAATTATTATTTAAGATCCCCGTGTAGGAATGTTTCCTTTACATCCATACAATATACTTCAAGATCAAAATAAGTAGCAATAAGAAAAATAAATATCATATAAGTTAAGCTAGCAACAAGAGAATTATTTTACCAAAATCAATTCCCTCTAACTAGGAATATCTTTTTGCTACTAATTGAGCTTTGTACTTCCCAACTTTACCTTCAATATTCAACTTCTTCACAAACACTCATTTTCTACTAATGAGCTTTCTTTTAAGTGAAAACTCAACTAGATCACGAGCCTCATTCTTATCTGAGGTTGCCATTTATTTAACCATGGCCTTTTCCCAAAATTTACCATTCTTTAAATCTAGTACCTCCCTAACAATTTTAGGATCATAATCATTAATAGACAATGGGAAAATATTATAAAAATTAGGTGGAATATACCTTTTTGGTTTCCTTCTTTTCTAAATTGATGTCCTCTACATTATGTTGGACTAACTGCTACACCTTTGGGAATCAATCGACTCAAGGTAATGATAATGGTTTGGATGTTTACTAATGCCTGTGAATTTTGGTGTAATGTAAAGCCTCAACATGGTATAAGAGCCTTGACCGAGGTTCGATTCCACTGAGTTACGTCGGGGGAGGTGTTGTACTAATTGTCACACCTTTGGGAATCAATCATGTGGACTAACCGACACCCTGGGAACATGGGACTAATCTCCCACTCAAGGTAATGGTAAGGGTTTGAATGTGTACTAATTCCTTTGGGTTTTGGTGTAATAAAAAACCTCAAAATATTGGAGTACGAGGTCCTTCTTCTTCTTATTCCCATTCTTCCTTTGAGTCATATTCATCACCTTTCAACTTAAAATATAGTTTCTCTAATTATTTTCCTTTGGTAGGAATTCCTATTTGGAAACATCTTTAACTTCTCTAAAAAAAACATCCTGGCTATAAACAACCTTCTTAATTTATAGATTCCAAAGTTCATAGAAGTTTCTACCATCTTTATAACCAATAAAGATACTATTTAGCTTTATTATCTAGCTTACTCATACTTTCTCTTTTGAACATGCACATAAGCATCACAAACAAAAACTATAATATATCTAAGAGAGTATTTTTTACCAATTCATGCCTCATGTAGAGACTTGTCAACCAACACTAATTAGGGTGATCTCTTTACTAGGTGACATGTGGTATCAACTACCTACGCCCATAATCATTGTCCTAATTCAACACAATTAAGCAAGCTCCTTGCTTTTTCCCATCAATGTCTTATTCATCCATTTTACAACCCATTATATTGATGGGTGTATGGATTGGTATTCTTCTTTTGTATACCACACTTCTTATAGAATTCCTCAAATTAATTCATGTAGAACTCTCCATCATAATCTCTCATTGACACCTTTATGATTCTCTATAAGAACCTTAAACTCCTTAACATTACCAAGCATTAAATTTATTTCATAGGTGATAAATCCATGTGTTACTTAAGAAATATTCTATGAATGAAGCTTAATCCATAAAGTTACGTAATGATGAGATAGGCACAACTCCAAACACATCACTATGTACTAACTCTAGTATTCACTTTATGCTTGTATTAAAAAATGTGAATCTTGCCTCAATATTTTTACAATATACACACTGTTCACAAAAATCCAAATCTAACGTGAAATTAGACATACATTCAACCATGCCAATACTGTGTAATTGTTGGAAAGCTCTTCTTTCCAATATGTCCCTGTATTTGATACTATGGCATTATCTTTTATCCATGTATAATAGGGGTTTTTTTTTCATCACTTCCATCCCTAGGAACAATAGAATTGTTTCACCGATTAGTGATAATGCTTCCCAACAACTTTTTCATAGTTCCATTACAAACTCCTCTTAGCAACACCATTGCTCCTTGAACCATTTTATAGGTTTCATTTTCAAATGCATTATGTACACTTGCATCACTCATCTTGCTTCTATATATTAAGTTTCTAGCCATATCTAGAATCTACAAAACCCTAGGATGTGTTCTAATATTTCCATCCTTAAGCATCAACTTCAATTTTTCTCTTTTTGTGATTCTGACTATTCAGTCATCTCCTAGGAAATCATCACCTCTACCAAAATTTCCAATCTCACAAAACAAATCCTTGTGTTGAGTCACATGGAAAGAATCATGTGAGTAAATTAGCCACACATAAAGATTTGAATGTGCGCTTGATGAAGCTAGATACACATCCCCTCTTTCTTCCTATGGGGTTTTCCCTTTCATGAAAGGATCGTCATTAGATCTCTTTCATTTATCAACACTTTTAGATCAAAAATCCTTCTTGCGATGCACAACTTTACCACATTTCCAATATTTCCTTAAGGATTTTCCTAGAGATTTAGATCTACCTCTACATTTAGATCACCAACTTAAGGAATTATTATTATTTTTATTTTGGGAACGTCCTGTTATAGAAGAAGAATCCATGCTCTAAATATCCATAGTTTCCCACCCCAGTTCATCTAATAACATGGGTGACACCACATCATCAAACTTTAAAATAATTGCATTACTTTGAATAACTGCAACGAGAGTATCCCACGAATATGGGAAAAAATCACAATAAATTGATGCACTTATCTTTAACTGAAATTTTAATATAAACAAAGAACAATTAACTTACTGCAACATTGAATGCATTTAGATTCTTTTCCACCAATGTGAAATTTCCACGAACCGAAACAAACAGAAATTTATCTCTTGACTTGTGTGGTTTATTTGTCTTATGTTAATTATTCATTGGAAAATATTGATAAAATTACACTTCAATTCTTCACCAAAATAAAACATGTGGCAAAAAATAAAATGTAGGAACTAAGAAAATAATGCACACACATACAATAAAATTAACACTATTATTTTTGTACAATTGTCCCTGGAAAAACCCCGAAGGAAAAAATAGTGCAACAAATGAAGGTTTTATTATCATTCATCAAATATGAGAGTACAATTTCTTGCTTTCTTGGAAAAGCTCTGAAAATTTTCTCACTAGAAGAAAACCCTTTTTCCCTCCAACAATTCAATATGGCCTACTTATAGCTACTCACACTCCTTCCCGACACTCTTACTCTGTTTAGTCAATTTAATGTCTTAAATATAAGAAATTATCAACCGAGGTTAGTAATCTAATGAAGTGTGGTGCACTATATATGCTTAGTTAACCTTCTTCTTACTTCATTGCATATGTTTTTATATTGTTTTGGGGGGTTTTGTTTCTTTATGTCTAAAGGAGTTAATCTTAAGAAATGAAAACTATGAAATTGATCAACTAAATCTAATGAAGTTTAATGTTGAAAACTAGTTTTGAAAGAAGGAAGAAAATGAAATGTTCTTTAACTATTCTAAATTGCATAAAAACGAATCAAACTTTAAATGGCTAGAATCTGATCTAAAAACAGAGCATTTATTCTAATGGCTTTGATCTTATGGAATTAAAGCTAATTCTATTCTATCTTAATCTAATTCTAATCCATGGATTGAAAGCATAAATCCTATGATTAAGAATTGAAATGACAATGGTAATCTAAATGGAAAGCAAATTCAAAGTAATGGAAAGCAACTACCGTATGACCAAATACTCAAATATCATTCAATCTTGGAAGAATGAAAAAGTCATCTTCTTGATATGATTTAACAAGCATTTGATTATACATTTAATTAAAGATTTAATCTAAGAAAGCAATTAAAAAGCATGTAAAGGAAACTAAACTACTGTATGACCAAATACTCAAATACCCTTCAATTTTGGAAGAATGACAAAGTCATCTTCTTGATATGGTTTAACAAGAACTTGATTACACATCTAAACGTAATCTAGGAAATAAATTAAAAAGCATGTAAAGGAAACTCAACTACTGTATGACCAAATACTCAAATATCATTCAATTTTGGAAAATGACAAAGCCATCTTCTTGAGATGATTTATCAAGAATCTGATTATACATTTAATTGAGAATCTAATCTAGGAAAGCATTATAAAAACATGTGAAAAAAAAATAAGATAACTGTATGCTCCAATGCTTCAAACACAATCCAATTTTGGAAAATATAAGAACTACTTCCTTGAGATTCTTTGATAAGCATAAGATTACACAGTTAATCTAAAACTAATTCTAAGAAAGAATTCATGAATTAATCTATAAAATAGTAATCAATTTTAATCTAAGAATCAACTGTAAATAAATGTAAATCTAACTACGAATTGACAGTACAAAGCTAACAGAATTGAAACTAAAAACAACTAATGAAACCTCCTTTTTATGCAGGGACCCTCTGCAACAGAACGAGTTGAAGTCCTAGCAGACTAGGCGTGCATCAAGAAGGATCTGGAACAAATGAACATGGTCTTCGTATTATCAAAATAGAGTTTCAAGGCATACACAACATTCACAATAATTACGGTTGTTTTCTGGTTTCAAAACGACCGGTATTTTAACAAATTTTAATGTAACTTCCTGAGGTATTTCTACCCATAGATGGAAATTATAACTGAAACATAGAACCAAAATATAATTAGCTAACTCTCGATTTTCTACATCAGAGAAAATCGAGAGCCTTCGTTCTCGGATCACGTACTTTGACCGAACTTTGACCACAATCATAGGCACCTTTTTTTCTATCGAATTAAAATAGGTGGATAGGATGAGATCCATGTGTGGATCATTCCAAAGATGCCCATGTGACTCATTCAATCATTTTCTCCTCAGAACCTGTCAAACCATTAAAGTAGCTGCGAAAACAACAATTAGCTGCAGAATAACATGCGTTCTATAATTGAGTTACAAAAATTCATTTAAATAACAAGAAACATCAAAATATAAAATAGAGACCATTCAAATGCATTCTCTGAGATAAAATATGTCATTTATCATTGATTGGAGTTATGGATTTATGAAAAGGTAGGGATAAGTGATGAAAAAGGATGTCAGAGAAAGAACAATTTTGAGGTTCAACATACCCCCACTAAGAAGCCATTGCATTTCCTCGTGCAATTACCAAAAATGTGAACTTCTTCTCCTATTGAATTTGTTCAGATACCTCTGCTAATACATCCAATTTTCTTTTCTTGCTTTTCATTTAGGTAACTGCCATTCTGGGCTTCCTCATAAGGAGTTTGTACTTGATATTGATGACTGTCCTGTTCAAAGATTTGTTCTTTCTTTTTAGCTTTTTATTCTTTTTGTGCCACAGTCCCAAATGTAGGATGTTTTTATCATTGATGACTTTCTCCAATTGGTTCTGTTGTTTTAAAGCTTCATTTTCATGTTTAATGTGCCTATTCAGTAACTCTAGCTCATAGATTTCTTGCTTGAGGGTGTTAACCAGAGGTTTTTGTGGACTGATATGTTGTTCTTGCATACTTGGATTCATTTCTGCATTTTTTTTCTCCAATGACTCAATATAGTCATATATCTCTTGTTGCGTTGTTTCAATGCATGGATATCTTTTGCTTGGATTGCCTTCAAAATTATGTATAGGAGAATGTGTAGGACTATGTAGAGGAGAGACATTGATGGGTGATGGAACTTGAGGTTCCTCCTCTAAATTCACAAACTTTTTTTTCTTGTGATGGTGTCTTCTTCATGGATTTTTGGAGTCTAGAGCTTCTCCTTGGTTGTGGAGGGTTTAAGTTTTCTTCACTTGTAACCTTGCTCTTCTTCTTTGTTTTACGTCTTGTATTGACTCCACCTTGTTTCTTGTTTTTCATCAACTCTGCAAGGGTAAATTCCTCTTCATCTTGTTGTAGGGGAGGTGAGGGTATGTCCTCAGTGCTTGTATCAATCTTCCTTCTTCTAATTTTTCTAGTCTTGTCTTCTTTAGGCTGCTCTGGTTCATCTTGGAAACGATTTCTGATTAGGAAACTATCCCAAGAGTCTCCTATAATTTTCAAATGGAATTCAAGAAGTATTTTTACCAACCCATGATGGTGAATAGTGTTGTCTATATACTGAATTCTTTTCTGAACATTTGTGGACATTATTTTTAAAATATTCAGTAGAAAGAAAGGGAGGTTTATTTCTCCATCCTCTAAAATGTTCATCAATAACCGAACATGATAAACAAACATGCAACCAGATCTGCCTTCACAAGTGATAAAATTTTGTAAAATTAAATGCATATTTCTCCATTTTTTCTTGAGTACTGAGCTAGGAATACCTTTCTTGTAAATAGAAGTATCCATACCTGGATTCTTGAGGAAAACTCCCCATGCTTCGCTGTGAAATTATTTATTTTTAAACCATCTCTCGCCAACTCTTGGGAGCTCTGTAGCTTTAGCTATGAAGGCCTCGGTCACTGAAAATTTTATGTCTCCTATTTCGACCTCTGTTCCATCGAAATACTTCGCAAAAGACTTTTTGATCTCCTTATGGAACTTGTCAAATTTTGCTATAAACCAAGCCACTTAACCTTTTTCAACATCTCTTTGATCTGAGGATAACCCTCCATGAATTTAGCTCCCACTAGTTTAGTCCTGACTATCAAACCCATGTCTTCTGTCATGAAGAGTCTTGCCTTCAAAATTTTTCTTCTCTGTGTGAAATGAATTGGGTTGCGGATCAGGTTAAGGACGTTGAGGGTTTGCAGGGAAATATGAGTGAAATGAATACTTGATGGGGTTTTAAGAAACATGGATGAATGGGTTACGGAAGTAGGATATGACCGTTTAATCATAAATGGGAAAATCCGTTATGGATCGTTATGCGATATGATGCGGATGATGTGGTCGATTTATGACATGATGTGAGTCCAAATCAAATCAAATGATGACATATTGAGGTATCATGTGATCATCTACATTATATATGCTAATGTTTTGATCTTGTTATTTAAACAAATTTATGTAATATACCTTTAGAACTAACCTTTTGTTGCTATTTCAGTGATGTTGATTCTTCAGGTATCCTTCAGCATGATCTTCAAATGGAGTTCTCAATTTCTTGTGTTCAGTATGTTTTCTTTAGTAGGCTGTAAAAAAAATGTAACAGAGCTGCAGAATGTGGTATCAGTTGCAGAATGAAATGAAAACTGCATAATAGAATGAGAGTTGTAGAATGGAAGTAGTTTTGTAGCTACTTCTTTTATTGCTTCAGAAAAAGAAAGGGAATAAATATTTTTGCGATTTTTAGAATGGGATAGAAAATATATAAGATGTCAGAACTCTAATTTTCATCCTATGTTTTCTGCATAAGGATGCCAATCATTGATTGGTTTTCATACTTATACAATTTTATTTTATTTTATCTTTTTATTTTATTTTTAATAATATATATATATATATATATATATATATATATATGGAAAATAAAAAGAAGACTAAGTTCGGGAAGAAGAAGGATTCTTCTTCACCAACTTCATATCAGTATTATCTTGGAAAATTTTGATAAATTCCTCCTTTGTAATTGGCTTATGATAGACTTTTAATCGATGTCGATTCACAAGAAGAGGTACCTCTTCTTCATCAATTGTCCTTATCTTGACTGCTCCATTTTCAATGAATTTTTCAATCTCATAAGGCCCAAGCCAATGAGTCTGAAAATTTCCTTGAAAGTATTTGAACTTTGAATCGAAAAAAAGTTCCCAATCTCCTGCTTGAAACTTTCTATCCGTTATATATTTATCATGCCACTTGGACCTTTGTTGCTGGACTAGACTGGTTATTTGAACTGAATCTTGCCTGATCTCATCAAACTCATTAAGTTGCTCCAATCTGTGCTTCTGGGCTTCTGATAAGTCAAGCTCCAATTGGACTGCCATCTTGAAGGTTTTAATTTGAAATTCTATAGGATATAGGACTTGCTTCTCATAAACAAGTTCATAGGGAGCATGTCCTGTTGTATTCCTCCATGTAGTCTGATAGGTCCATAACGCTTCAGGAAGCCTATCTGCCCAATCCTTCCTATGTAAATGTACAGTATTGGTGATAATTCCTTCAATCACCTTATTGGTATACTCCACTTGACCATTTTCTTGTGGATGATATGGAGTGGATTTTCTATGTTTGATCTTGTAATCCTCCAAAAGCCTCTGCACCAACTTGGATGTAAACTGAGATCCTTGATCTATCACAATTACTCTTGGGAAAACAAAACGAGTGAAAATATCCTCAAAGAGAAAATTGACTACATATTTTTCATCATCTAAAGAAAGTGCTTTAGCCTCTACCCATAATGTGACATAATCAGTACAAACCAAAATATATTTCTTTTGATTAGATGGTGTATTGATTGGTCCAACAAAATCCAGGGCCCATTTTTCAAATGGTTCGATGAGTACCTGAGGTTGTAAGGGAATTTCATCTGTAGGGATAGGTTTCCCCATTCTTTCAAAATTATCACACCTTTTGACATACTCCCTATCATATTTAAATATGGATGGCCAATGATATCCTAAATGAAGGATTTTAAAGGCAGTCCTCTTATCAACAAAGTGTCCACCACAGGGTTCATTGTGACATGCCTTCAGAATCTCAAGCATTTCATCTTCTCGAACACATCTTCTGATGATGAGATCTAGACCTGTTTTATACAATTCATCATTAACCCAGGAGTATAATGCACTTGTTTGAATAATTTGTCTTTTCTCTTTAGGAAACAAGTATGCAGGTAACTTTCCTATAGCTAAATAATTGGCAATATCTGCAAACTAAGGAGATTTAGTAGATATTGAAAAAATATATTCATCATGAAAATTATCTTCTATTGGAGTATCATTTTTATTATTTTTAATTCTAGACAAGAAATCAAAAATTGTGTTTTGTTTTCTAGGTTGGTCTAGAATGGTGATATTGAATACATGCAGGAGTAATAAACATCTTGTGATTCTACCATTAGTAATAGATTTATTCATTAAATATATAATTGCAGAATGATATGTATGAATAAAGGTTTCATAGCCGGTGATGTAATGTCTAATTTTGTTAATAGCATGGACAACAACAAGAAATTCCTTTTCAGTTACAGTGTAATTGAACTCAGCAGTTGTCAAATTTTTGCTTGTGTAATATATGGCATAGGAGATCAAATATTTTTGTCCTAATACAGCTCCCAGAGTTGTATCTGAAGCATCTGTTGAAATGTGAAAAGGTAGTTTCCAAATAGGACCTCTTAAGATAGGTGCTTTAGAATTTGTTGTTTTTAAAGTTTCAAATGCCAATTGGCAATCATGATTCCAACTAAATTCACAATATTTGGTAAGCAATTTGAAGAGCGGAGATGCTATTTTAGTGAAGTTTTCTATAAATATTCTATAATACCCTGTGAATTCTAGAAAACTTCTAACATCCTTTTGACAACTTGGAACTAATAATTTGGAGATGAATTCAACCTTAGATGAGTCAAATTTAATTCCATCTCCCGAAATGTGATGTCCTAAAACAATTCCTTCAGTAAACATCATAAAACATTTTTCATGACTTAATGAAAGATTGGCTTCTTTACATATTTTAAGAACCTTTTCCAAATTTTCATGAGATTCTTCAAATGAATTCCCATAAACTGTAAAACCATCCATATATACTTCCATACAATCATGTATTAGATCAGAGAAAAATCCTAATATTTCCCTTTGGAATGTTGCAGGTGCATTGCACAAACCAAAAGGAAGTACTTGGTAGGCATAGGTTCCCCATGGACAGGTGAATGTGGTTGTATCTTGGTATTTAGGTTCTACCTGAATCTAATTGTAACCACTAAAACCATCCAAGAATGAGAAATACTTCTTTCTTGCTAATGTATTGAATACTTGATCTATGAAAGGTAATGGAAAATGATCTTTTAGAGTAGCCTTATTCAATTCTCGATAGTAAATGCATACCCTCCAGTTACCATTATTTTTAGGTAAAATCACCAAGGGAGAAACCCACTGACTATCTAAAATTGGATAGATGAAGTTTACATTCAGGTATTTTTGAAATTCTTCTTTCACAATTTCCCTAAGATTTGTATTCATCTTTGTTTGAGGTTGCATGATAGGCTTAAAATTTTCCTCAATATAGATATGATGTATACAAGTCTTAGGACTAATTCCTTTCATGTTAGTGTATTCCCATGCATATGCAGAAGAATGTTGTTGTAATGTTTTGATTAACTTTTCTTGTTGTAATTTTTCCAAGTTTTTGTTTATGTTCAAATATTTTCCTAGAAAGATTTCAACTGTAGAGTTACCAAATTCTTCCATAGAATATAGAGACATCTACCTAGATGACAAGTATTCAATTGCATTGTTCTTGAAAATGATCATGTTCATATCCTGAGGATGATTCACAATTTTCTATTGAATTTAATATTTGACTATATTCACTAATACAAAAAATAGTAAAGAGAGGTTGTATATCATTGTCATCATCAATACATTCTTCATCTTCTATTTCTATGATTTTTCTTCCTGGAGAATATAAAGTGAATTTCTTTGTTGAATTTCCATCAGAAATGTACATGTCAACAGATATACAACTAATGAAAGCATCCGCTGTAGCCAACCAAGGTCTTCCTAATATTAGTGGATGTCCTCCTAGATTGTTCTTGGGGGTTAGAATCATAAAATCGACCAGATACTCCCAAGAGTCTAAGGATACTGAAATGTCTTCTAATACACCATTTGGCTTGATTACTGATCTGTTTGCTAGTTTCAGTAATGTAGGTGTATACTGAAGGTTTGGAAGCTTGAGTTGTTCCATGGTTTGTTTTCTCATGATGTTTATGATTGATCCTAAGTCAATCAATGTATTTGGAATTTCAATACCATTGATGTGTGTTTTTACAACTAGACTTCCTGGATCTAAATATTTTTGTATGGAAAATTTTCCCATATTAACGTCTACAAATTTTCCTACTAACTGAATTCTTTTATTTCTTTTTTTTTTCTCCCTTATTTCTTCATGCTCAACTCTCTTATTGTTTTGGCTAGAATTGGAATCTCCTTAATGGCTTGTAGCAAAGGAATTTTGATACAAAATTTTTCAATTCATCTAGAAAATCATAATTGGTAAACATTATTTGTTTTTATACCCCTCTATCAACCTGTAATCTTTCAGGAAAAGGAGGGTCGGAAATAGATACTGATGGTTGCTCTATGATAGGAGTTGATTTTATTGGTTTTTCTTGTTTTTCATTTTCAGAATTCTGGTTTTGTTGAAGAGATGTCCCTTATCCATAAATTTTATTTTGCTGTAGAGAAATTTATTCATCAAAATTATCTTTTTCTTGAATAACAACATAATACTTTTTCCTTTCTAATATTCTACGAGATCTAAGTTGAACATCATTAAGATCTAGAGGAGTAATCATGTAAGTTGGAAATTGATGTCCTTATATGGTGTAAGCATTTTGATAATTTTTATTATTTGGGTTTGGCAATGGCCGAGCAGGTAGTTGGTTTGGTCTTTGTGGAAATGGTAATGAAAGTTGTGGGTTTTGGTTTTGGAGTTGGAGTTGTTGATTTTGTTGTGGAAATTGTTGGGGAGGATAGTTTGGATAGGATGGAGGATATTGGTAGTATTGAGAATATCTACCATAGGGATTTTTCATTCCTTATGTCCAGGGTTTAGTTTGGGACCAAAGTTTTTTCCAAGAATTACAATTGTTTGGTGGGGGCTGAGTATACATTTGGTTGTTAAAACCTTGAGTTTGTGGCCCCTGCCATGGTCTTATAGAGACAAAGAAAAGAGGTTATACTGGATTTGAAGTTACTTCTTCCTGAAAAATAGCCTTAAGACCTGGAATAGAAGGGAAACTCTTAGTTTCATGATTTTCTGAGAAAATAACACAGGTATCTATGAATTTTAAATCAAGATGACATTCTCTTAAGGCATGCTTCTTTCTGCATTTAGGACATAAAATAGCTAAGGCATCAGCTTTGGCTTTCTGTTTGTTTTGTAATTTAAGGGCGTCTATCTGTTCACTAATACCTCCTAAGATATCTGTTTTAAATTCATCAAGCATATTTCCAATTTATGCCTTACTTATAGTTCCAGTTGCAGATTTATTCACTCTAGAGAGAATAGGATCTCTTGTTTTTTTCCCAGTTCTTGATTTTCCTCTTGAGAAATGAATGCATAATTCACCAATTTCAGGTAATGTGAGTTGAGAGATGTCTCCCCTCCCCATCATGTTGATAATATCTATCTATTCATCCCTAATTTCTTTGAACAAGAGAGCTTTTAAAGTATCTTGATCTAAGTTTTCCATTCTATCTCTTTTTATGTTGTAATTGAATCTTTCAATTATATCCTCTAAGTCCTCATCCTCTTTTTGCATCATCTTGAATACTTCATCCTTCTAACTAATGGGTATGCAATAATCCAAATATCTTTGTAAAAATTCACTTTTCATATAATTCCATGTCCTAATAAATTGTGTGATTAAAACAATGAACCATTTTAAAGTTGATCCTTTAAGTGTTGCAGGAAATAGCTTAAGTTTTTGAGAGTCTTGTAAGTAGTCATAAGATCTACAAAAAACTTCAAATTCAAACAAAAAGGTTTCAGGATCTTCATTCTTTAATCCATGGAAATTTGGAAGAATGGAAGGTGAAATATTTTTCATTGTGGCATTTGTATCCTCATCAACTATAGGAAATCCAAAAGAATTATCATCTTCCCTATTTATCCTACTTTCTTCACCTCCTCCTCTGTTCCCTCTACCTCGTCCTCCACCTCTTCCTCCAATTCTTTCATTTTCTCCATTTAAAATTACTCCTTCTCCTTCTTCTGCCATTGTAGATTCCTCAAAGCTAATATAAGGTTCTAACTATAAAGTTAATTGCTCTTCCTTTGGTTCTTGGAGATATAGGATCTTCTTCCCTTAAGACTACCTTAGTGGATGAAGTAGGAGATCCTCCTAGTTGGATTTCTGACCTTAAGAATTTAGGGAGTCTATGTCTGGTGAAATATGGAATATGAGTTTGAGATGGTGGTGTAGCACTACGTGGTCTAGGTGGGGTGAGTGGTGTTGTTGGAATCAAACTCCTGCCTCTAGAGATGAATCTACCCCTAGAATCTCTTTCTCTACACATGTCATTTTTTTATAGATGTAAGCAATAAGTTTTCCTAATTACACTTCCCTAGAAAAGATGCCAAAATGTTTAGTCAATTTAATGTCTTAAATTGCTATCATAAATTATCAAACGAGGTTAGTAATCTGATGAAGTGTGGTGCACTATATATGCTTAGTTAACCTTCTTCTTACTTTGTTGTGTATGTTTTCATATTTTTTTGGGGGGTTTGTTTCTTTATGTCTAAAGGAGTTAATCTTAAGAAATGAAAACAATGAAATTGATCAACTAAATCTAATGAAGTTTAATGTTGAAAACTAGTTTTGAAAGAAGGAAGAAAAGGAAATGTTCGTTAACTATTCTAAATTGCATAAAAATGAATCAAACTTTAAATGGTTAGAATCTTATCTAAAAAAAAGGAATTTATTCTAATGGCTTTGATCTTATGGAATTAAAGCTAATTCTACTATATCTTAATCTAATTCTACTCCATGGATTGAAAGCATAAATCCTATGATTAAGAATTGAAATGACAATGCTAATCTAAATGGAAAGCAAATTCAAAGTAATGGAAAGGAAACTACTATATGACCAAATACTCAAATATCATTCAATCATGGAAGAATGACAAAGTCATCTTCTTGATATGATTTAACAAGTATTTGATTATACATTTAATTAAGGATTTAATCTAAGAAAGCAATTAAAAAGCATGTAAAGGAAACTAAACTATTGTATGAACAAATACTCAAATACCCTTCAATTTTGGAAAAATGACAAAGTCATCTTCTTGATATGGTTTAAAAAGCATATGATTACACATCTAAACTTAATCTAGGAAATCAATTAGAAATCATGTAAAGGAAACTCAACTACTGTATGACCAAATACTCAAATATCATTCAATTTTGGAAAATGACAAAGCCATCTTCTTGAGATGATTTAGCAAGCTTATTATTATACATTTAATTGAGAATTTAATCTAGGAAAGCGTTATAAAAATATGTGAAAGAAAACTAAGATAATTGTATGCTCCAATGCTTCAAACACGATCCAATTTTGGAAAATAGAAGAACTACTTTCTTGAGATGCTTTGATAAGAATATGATTACACAACTAATCTAAAACTGATTCTAAGAAATCATTCATGAATTTAATCTATGAAATAGAAAGAAATTTGAATCTAAGAATCAACTGTAAAGCAATGTAAATCTAACTACGAATTGACAAAACAAAGCTAACAGAATTGAAACTAAAAACAACTAATGAAACCTCCTTTCTATGCAGGGGCCCTCTGCAACAGAATGAGTTGAAATCCTAGCAGACTATGTGCGCATCAAGAAGGATCTAGAACAAACGAACATGATCTTTGTGTTATCAAAACGGAGTTTCAAGGCGTACACAACATTCACAATAATTAAGACTGTTTTCCGGTTTTAAAACGACCGATATTTAAACAAATTTTAATGTAACTATATTGAGGTATTTCTGCCCACATATGGAAATTATAACTGAAACATAGAAGCAAAATCTAAGTAGTTAACTCTCGATTTGCTACATCAGAGAAAATCGAGAGTCTTTCATTCTCGGATCACATCCTTTGACTGAACTTTGACCACGAGCATAGGCACCTTTTTCCGTCGAATTCAAACAGGTGGATAGGCCGGGATCCATGTGTGGATCATTCCAAATATTCCCATGTGACTCATTCCTTTATTCAATCCTCAAAACCTATCAAACCATTAAAGTAGCTGTGGAAACAACAATTAGCTGCAGAATAGCATGCGTTCTGTAGCTGAGTTATAAAAATTCATTTAAATACCAAGAAACATAGAAATATAAAATAGGGACCATTCAAATGCATTCTCTGAGATCAAATATGTCATTGATAATTGCTTGGAGTTATGGATTTATGAAAAGGTAGGGAGAAGTGATGAAAAAGGATGTCAAAGAAAGAACAATTTTGAGGTTCAAAACACTCTTATAAAAAAATGCACACTACAACCATTTGTAAATTCGCACAGCCCTGGGAACTATTCCCTGCAAGTTGACCTTCCTCCCTCTTCCTCCTAAATATATTCGCTCCTCCTTCAGGAAACTGTTCCGGTAACTGGAAGTGAATTACTGCTCCTGCAACTCAGAATGGGGAAAATAATTACTCACACTAGCTGAATCGACCTCGTTTCCTAACTTTGGAACACTATAAGCCTCTAAATAATTTCTCTAGAAATTCTCACTACCAAATATCTCATTTTTGGTGTTTCCCTAGCTTCATTTGTGCACTTGCTAAATCACTGCAACATGTTATTTCAAACTGCTCAAATGACTCAATGTGTCTCTCCAAAATTTTCGACTCTACTCTTATAATATTTTGTTTGGCAACCAATGACCATGATCACATCTCAGTAGATGGCTCAAATAATCTTGACTCTGTCAATTAACTTTTTCGAGAGTCTCTAGAGAAAAATTAATATCCTAAATTAATCTGATTTAATTAACCCCATTTCCTAAGTTAGACTTAGGAAATAATTAATTATAGGCTAATTAATCTAATTGAGGTGTTTCTAAGAATTTTCTCACAAAACCTTTTATGGGTTTTGGAGATATCATGTTCCTTAGCCTCTTAGACACCATAGAGACTAAAACATATATCCAATACTTCCAAAAAATACTAACACTACCTCTTTGCGAGGAAGGTGTCCCCCACTACTCCCAACATCTTCCTGAAGAAGACAAAATTTGTCTTGCCCAAGGACTTTGTGAATATATTTTCAACCTGCTAATATGTGGGAACATGTTGTAGCTAAAATGTTCGACATTGCTAGTGTCTAACATCAATGATACAACTAGTTGCCATAAATTAACAAAACTCAAGTAGATTTATTCCTCCACTTTTGTTATCTGATTTGATCTCCTAGAAGCTACTCGATCCCTCCAAATCAATTCGACCTCCCTTTGCGACCTTGAATTTATCTGCAGTTGCATTTCAACACCTCTTTAGCGAACTCACACTACTCGAAATAAACACCGCAACCATCTGAAATTCAAGCCATAAAACTAAGAACTAATTCTCCTCCGCAAATCAATCTAATTAGAAATGTATCTCGTTTCCATGGCAACTCCCTCTACATCAATCAACTTGATCTACTGGAGAGAAAACATCCTCCCTAAGATAAAATGATATCCTTATGAATATTGAAGGTACTCACTAATAACTGGAAATCTATGTAAGGAAAATACTCCAACAATAATTTTCCACAATGCTACTACACTACTCATATTCACCTGTTACATGTTGTAGTGGTACCAATCTGTGCTTCCAATACACTACTATAATCTCACATTGTTGATGGCCATGTGTTTCCTCTATGTTGCTACCATCACATAAATGGTCTTGATCTCATAAGAACCTGAAGATGTCACACTTCCCTAGGGTTGCTCCCTTTGAAGCTAAATTCCCTTTAAGTCTACATGATCTCCACTGGCTCATATTGATATTGAAATACTTGGGCTACCATAGAAAAAGGTAATGGTCCAATTGAGGAATCACATACAACAAATGGATCTAATCTAATTGATCAAGGCCTCCTTAAGTATGATCTATATATCCTTGTTGATCCTTCCTCAAACCTTCTCTGATCTAGCACACTAGAGTCTCATACTCCTCCTCCTCCTGAGTCTAGTATTGTTATAAGTGTGAATTCATACTCCAACCTGGTAGAAAAATCCTTGATCTTTGTTGAAAAAAATGTCTACTTCCCCTAGGAAACCCAGGAGAAGCTGGTATTGGATGAGTTTTGAGGGATACATAGGGTAAATCATCCACATATATAGGTTCACATCGATTTCAAAATCAACAATGTAACTTCCTAATCAGGGTGATAGAAGACAGTTGGGCATTATCGAGATCCATGCCATGGACAAGGTTCAATAAGAAAGGATGGTGGGCGATCGTTTTACAACCCCTCACACTCTTGCCTTCAGCCGCAAGGTGGAAATGTGCATGAAGGATATTAATGGTGACTGGAGAGGTCAACAATACATCTCTTTTACGAGGTTTTATGTTATGATCTTAGATCAGTTTGGAGGTATTGTTTTTAGTGTTGTTGCAGGTCTTCTTGCAAGCTTTGGGCCACACATGAAGGTACTTCACGAGGTTTTCCATCCAGGTGCATATGACCTCACCCTCTTCCCTATGGATGGTGAATGTGGGTATGTTTACTCAGTGTGTTTCTCGCATGCCTTTGCCCCTATAATTAAATTCTATTTGATACTTTACTGGAGAATATTCTCTCAGGCGATGTATTGGGTTAGAAAGTGTTATCACCAAAATCGTACCTGATTGGCTGCTGATCAGACAACTTCAGTGTAACTATTTCAAACCACTTCTAACTGAATCTTAGCCTCTTCAGTCTAAGAGGGCTCTCTCAAGGGGATTTATGATATTTGTTAATGATAAAAATATATGGCTAACTCTATGATTTATATATTGTTTTTATATGTTTGCAAGTTGAAAAGGTCAGAGATTACTACCATTGGGCTATGGAGTCAGTGACAAGGATCTCAATAACAAGGCTTTCCTTGTGGAAGCTGAGGCTTGTAAATATTTCAATGAAAGAGTAAGACATACAAGAGGTTTTCAATAGCTTGAGGTTCAAAGGAAGTTAGAGCATGTAATACATGAATTCTGAGTGATGAGACATCAAGACATTGAAGGTAAACTATTAAGAGAGATATACCATAGCTTAGTACTTAAAGGAAGTCAGAGCATGAAAAATCATGAGTTATGAGTAATAAGCATTAATACATTGAAGAAAACCTTTCAAAAGATAGGACAAAAACTCATTGAAATATAATAAAAATATTAGGTGAAGAAAAGTTGTGTTGTTACTGTATATAGCAGCAAACTCCAATAGCTTTACAATAAAATAGTCTTTTGAGATAACATCTCCAACCTGTAGGTTGAAAATAATATCAATATGTAGCCATCGGTATTATGGATTCAAAATTTTAGTGATTACAATGAGTTTACTTGACATGGAAGTTGAGGCAGGTCAGATTTTTTAGTAGTAGGACACACACACATGAGACAAGGAAATACACAGTCAATTCACTTATAAAAAAAGTCAGAGCAATCACAAGGATGAATTATAAATAATATAAATGAAAACCACTACAAGAGAGATACATAAAAGGTAAATATAGAACAAGTAAGCACTAAAAAAACTTTCAGAATCTTAAGTTGGTCAAGTAACAAATCTCTGTATTAGCTAAAACAATCAATTTACAATAAGCTGCAATTTTGCCAAAAATCTCCAACCGTTGAAAAATTCGACCCCATGGCCTTTAATAGACATCTTACATCATCATATGATCTGCCTCTAGGCTAGATACATTGAATTTTTTCATAATGACACCTTTCATAACCATAAAACATCAACCTTAATGATAAACAGACAGCCATCCTACTTGACAGTCCTATTTCAAATATGACTCAAACTACTCTTTATTATCTTTAACAACCTTATCTACTAAAATAAATTACATATTTGACAAGTATACATTCACATGGTCGAATTTAGATGATGGGATTCATCCCTTTATGACCACTTAGCTGACCTCCTCAAAACTAGGAAACAAGACCTTGTTTTTTAGGCAAATGGTCTTCTTCTTTTTTTAAAACATTTCTGGCTGTCATTTAATATTTAATTCGTGGTCCTTGAATGTTAAATGATGGCTTGAAATGGTATATTATTTTTCCATAACCTCCAGCTGTCCAAAATTTTCTTCAAAACCTGCTCAAAAGGATGAAATGCAATGCGCTACGAAAGTAAGGCAGTTTCGTAGCGCTTTTCCTAGCGCTGCAAAATAAGCCTTTATCTTCAAAAATTTCAACCCTTTCCTTTTGCATCATATTTATCATCATCCAACACATTTTTCATACCAATTTTAGCTCTCAAAACCCTCCATAACTAGTCAAAAAGTCAAAAGAGAAGCGACAGTAGTTTTGTAGCGCTTTGTTGCCCTTAAAGCCTGGAGGTGCTACGAAATTGCTGAAAATGCAGATTTTTGTAAAATTTTGAAAAATGAAGCCTGCAATTTTCCTAAAACTTGTATCTAACATGTCTTCAACCTTAAATAACCATAAACCAACTCACATTATGCTCCTTGAGTTGTCAATATCACCTTTCATATTTAAGACATCCTTGCAGATTTTTCCTGTTTTTTCTTGAAACATAGGTCTTGGAACAGAGCCTATATCTACTAATAAATGATGTAGTTTGAGAAAATGAAAAGAGGTTTTGGTATTAAATTATTTATTTAATAAAAACCTCTCTTGGTTTTTTGAAATACTTCTTCAGCTATACAGAAACTACATTTGTAAAACATGTGTGGAACAGGAAAACTCTATTTTTTGAAAATAGTGCTTCAAATAAATCCTTATATATCCCAACTGATAACACCTGTGAGAAAAGTGAGAGAGGCTATTGTTATGTAATGTGTTTTTGAACATAACCTCTCTCAGTTTCTTAAAACACATTTCGGTTTTCCCATAAACATCCTTTGAAGCTGACTACTCAAACAGTCATGTACAGGAAAATTTCGTAACAACAGTTTCTTAGCGCATTTTAATTTATCAATTTCTGGCACCTCCTAATGCATTTGCAGAAAATTAGAGAGGTTTTTGTAGGTAGGTTTGTTATGTAGAAAAAATCTTTGAGATTTCCAAAATTCATTTTCAGTTGCTCAGAAACCTTTAAAACATTTCTCTACTAAAATAAGACAGTTTCGTAGCGTTTTGTTGTTCTTCAAGCCCAAAGGCGCTACAAAACTGCTGAAAAGTGCCAAAAATCAAGATTTTTGTGTGATTTTGAAAAATGAACCCTGCAAGTGCCAAAATATTGTCCCTGACATATCATTAGTCTTAAAAAACCATGAATCAACTTACCTTATGTTCCTTGAGGCATTTTTTCCTCATTTATGATGGGTTGACCTATTTTATTTTCAAGCATTGTCATTTTTAGACCTTTGTTCTGCAATTCCTCAGGGATTAATTCAAGCTGCTCCATGTTAAACTTGAAACATTTGAACCAGTTCTCCTAACCTCTTGGAATTTCTGTAGCAGCAACAATAACCTCTGGTGTGATGGACACATTTTGCATTCCTACTTTAGTGGTTGTTCCACTGAAATTCAAAGCAAACTCCTTGGACACCTATGTATGATAGCCTTGTAATTTCTCAAAAAACTGTAGGCAACCTGCCCTTCTAAAGGCTTCCACTATTTTTGGGTCTTCATTGATCACTTTCATGTCTGCAGGTTCATATCTCAGACATTGTCCACCCTTGTGTGTTTTTCTTTTCTCTGCCATAGTTTCTCTAAGAATTGCTCAGCCTCGCTTGATATGAATGTTCAGCCTCGCTTGATATGAATTTGATAAAACTTTGAAGCAACCAACCACAAGTTTGGCTTGATACAATAATTCTGCAGAGCTCAGATATTGCACAGGGAGGAATAAGAAATGAGAATGACTAATTAGGAACAAATTTGAAGTTTAAATGTCTTCTCATGACTCAATAATGAATTATTCATTACCTAAATTGACCATGATGACTGCACACGTGGGTATGTAATTTGATTTCATCACTCCATGACTAAAAAAAAAACATCTAACCTACCATTTTCCAATGTTTTCTGACACATAGCAACTCAACTGACAAGATAGACAAAAAACCGTGCTTTCGTAGCACATGTAGTGTTAATTTGACTGTTTGCTCTACGAAACTATCAGCGGTTTCGTAGCGCAAATTGAATTTTTACAGTGTAATGCACTACGAAACTATGGTTTCTTGGCTAATTAGGCAGTTTTGGTACCAAAAATTTTGGAAATTAAATGAGTCAGAAAATGATGAATGATTTGACATGAAGGAGTTTAAAAATGAGTTTGTTTAGACCTTAGGGTAAACTCAAACTATAAAAATTTAATAGTTCCCTTGATAAAACTTAAAAATGGCTCCTAAAACCCTATTTTGACCCATGAACCTATGTAACCTTGTCAAAATTATGTTTTGAATTTTTTGAGTGATAACAC